>RJWJ010023843.1:0-25425 GCA_004363605.1 Indri indri
TGAGAGACCACCCAACATTGGGAAAGAACCACTCAAAAGGAACACAGAAAAAATTTGTAGAACCCACACAAACCTGAGAATAATTTGTGTTCCTACAAGGCAGAGAGATAAAACCTTGTCATTTATGGCTCATCAGGTAGAGTACTCAGAAGGATGGAAGTGGGCCAAAATTAACCCTAGACTAAAAGCTTCTATGATCCTGCCTAACAAAGCTTAAGAGAAAGACGCAACAGGATCAACTATTTCCAAGTAATTAAAATGCATCCCAGAACGAAACTTAAGAGCACTTATGGGAATACAAAAATATCCAACATTCAAGAAGGTGAAAATTCAGAATATCTAGCATCTAATCAAAAATTAACAGGCACACAAAGATGCGGGAAAACATAACCCATAATGAGAAGAAAAATAAATTAATAGAAGAACCCAGAGATGACACTGTTGATATAATTAGTAGCAAAGATATCAAAAGTTATAACTATGTTTCATATGTTTAAGAGGGTAAAGGAATGCCTTAGCATGTTGAGACATAGCAAATTTAAAATACTTTCTATTTGATAATTTCAATGTTTAAAGTCCTTGTATTGTCTAAAATTTACTTGCTATTTCTGTCAACTCTCACTCATGGTAACATTTCTCTTTGTATTTGGTGCATTTTTATTTTGAGCTCATGTTTTAATAGCATAATCTATCTGAATTCTGAGGATTTAAATTAGTCTTATTTTCCTCCAGAGAGTATTTGCCAAATTTGGGATCCAAAAGATACTGCAGTTTTGGGACAACTTCAGATTCTTTGGAGGATCCTGATTTACTGCTGGAGACCCAGGTTCAGTTCATCTACCTTGCAGTATCCCCAGGCTTAGGGTTTTTTTTTGTTTTGTTTTGTTTTAAATAACCAATTTCATGGTATGATAATTTTTATAAAAACCTGTTTCATTATCTATAAAATGAGGTTAATAATAGATTTTGTATGAGAAATAAATTAATATAAGTAAATCACTGGAAACGCTGCCTCAGTTACAAGGCTTATTCTATAAATGTTGCTGTTATCATTTCTAACAATTTGTTTCTTAGGAAATTTTTTTGTATCATCAAAATATAATCAATAATTGCTCATCAACTCTTAAATACTCTGAAGTAGTTGGTGGATACTATAACCTATCAATATTAAGTAAGATTAAGAAATATCTCCATGGGTTATTTCTTTCTGTTTTGAAACCTAGTTCTAATTTTAGGAATTCTACACTGCAAGCCCTTGATGCTAACTGTTTGTTGAGTAGCTACTTTAACATAAACTGTTTGCCAACCTTATACTACATGCTGGGTGCACAGAGAAAAATATGACATGGTCCCAGCAATGGAACTTTCAGTGTATGCTAAGAGAGAAATGAAAAATAAAGAGCTATAAGACATAGGCAAGTCAAGCTCTACACAGGAAAACTAAATTAATTACTATCCCTCTCCAAAGTGCAACTCTCATGTGTCCTCTAGCTTTCTTCAGTAAGTACCATGCTATAAGCTGCAAAGAATGAAGACTTTAGAGTAGCTTCTAGCATCTCCTCTTAGTCTTGGATATAAGCAATTTATGATAATGTTTGACAGTGTTGACAATCAATAAATATTATACTAACTCAATGTTGGAAATGTGCTTTAAAATATTGAAACAAAAAATTGGGGGGTGTTGATACAAGAGTGGCAAATGTTAACAAGGGTTAAAAGTTGGGTGATGCAGAGGAACAAAAGACTTTCTATAAAAAAGACATCTGCACTAGAATGTTTATAGCAGCACAATTCACAATTGCAAAGATGTGGAAACAACCCAAGTGCCCATCAATATATGAGTGGATTAAGAAAATGTGGTGTATGTATACCATGGAGTACTACACAGCCACAAAAAACAATGGTGATCTAGCACCTCTTGTATCATCCTGGATAGAGCTGGAGCCCATTCTACTAAGTGAAGTATCCCAAGAATGGAAAAACTAGCACCACATGTACTCACCATCAAATTGGTTTCACTGATCAACACTTAAGTGCACATATAGTAATAACATTCATCTGGTGTCAGGCAGCTGGGAGGGGGGAGGAGGGGATGGGTATATTCACACCTAATGGATGCAGTGCGCACCGTCTGGGGGATGGACACGCCTGAAGCTCTGACTCAGGTGGCACAAAGGCAATATATATAACCTAAACATTTGTATCCCCATAATATGCTGAAATAAAAAAAAAAGTTGGGTGATGGTTCCACAAAATTATTTTAGTTATATTGCATTTGACTATGCTTATAAATTTCCATAATAAAAATGAGGGAAAGATAAAAGCTATGAAGCCTGCTTTGTAAAACTTAGGCAAAAATCCAAAAATAAATCTATTGAAAAGGAAAACATTAATATTGTTATTGCTATATCTTGTGGTTATGGGTAATTATTATCCTTTATTCATACAAATATCAGGGCATCTTTGTAGCAGAATTTGCCAATGAGTAAAGGAAATATCTTCTCCCCTGAGAATGAAGGACACAGGAGAAAGGAGGATGCTAATTTCTACTCAGGTGAGACTCTGCTGCAGGAGTCAAAATGTCATTTCCCTTCTCCCTGCAGCCTTTTTCAAGAAGTCAAGGCTGGCGAAGGAAAGGAAGCTAGGAGAAATCAGAATTTAATCAGAACTCCTGCATATATATGACAGTGGACTCCTCAGACAACAGCCAGGAGTGACCCTCTCTTTAAAAAAATCTTCTGGGATCAGAGAAGGGCCAGGGACAGTGCACCCGGAGCTCTGACTTCATCCTGGGCTCACAGAAGCTTTCGGGGAACTGAGTGCTTCTCTCTAATAGCAAGAGACCTGTCGTCTACCACATGTCAGGCTCTGTCCTAAGTCTGTTCTAAGCCTTTTTATTTAACTCTCAAAATAACTCTATTAAGTAGATATGAACACCATTTTAATGAAGAGGAGACAGAAGCAGAGAGATTAAGATACTTGCCTAACATACTGCTAGGAAGTGGCAGAGCTGGCTGATGGTCAGAAAAAGGGTTGGGAGAGTAGAGAACCCAGGAGACCCTCAATCCCTGCAATGTACAACCCTGGCTCTGGCCCTAAGACCAGGATGCTCCAACAGTCCCACAGCTGAGAAGGCTCATTTAAAGGGAACACAAACCTCCCCCTTCCATAGGCGCATTCTCTTCCCCTGGTTACTGCTGGCCACAAGAAAAGGAAGAAAGATGGGTCCCAGGAAGGGAGGGCTCACCTTTCTGGGAGGAACAAAGGCCGTGGCCTCGCCCAGGCTTAGTTTTATTTTATTTTCTTAGTGTTTTTCTGGGCCTTTGGCCCTGAAGCAACCCTAGATTTTAAATTTTCCTGCTGGTACTCTTTTACATTTTGGCTTAATATTCTTCTTGCCTTCTCACACTTTTGTTATGCCTGAAAATGTATATTTGTTGTGTTTTCCCCACTTACCATCAATATTTACAATATACAGCACTGGCCAGGCACATAGTAGGCACTCAACAAATATGTAGTTAATGAATATTTTCATTATAAGAATATTAGCAAGCAAATTAAGTATTTACCATTTGAGTTACTGTCATTAACATAAAAACTTAGAATGTTCAAGATTATACCATTACATCTAGTTTTTTTTAGCATAGAAATAAATCTAGATAAAATAGAGAAAACAACTACTTCCTAAAAGAATTTATGTAAAATAACATTAAATTTTTAATAAAAATACTTTGGTAGTCTGTTACTTTGTTCTGATTTCATGAAATGAGATTGATCTTTTTTCAGGATACCTTTTATTTCAACTGAAGTAAAAACACCCTTTTTTGTGGTGATCACCTAAATGATTGCTGCATCCTACTGTTTTGATTCTACTTGAATTTGGGCTCAGACAATTATTGGAGAATCGTCCAAAGAGTCCTTACTCTTGGCTTGAAAGAAATGATAATTGATAGATTTGTCCTAACTCACGTGAAAGTATCTCAAAAGAGTCCTAGACTCTGCCTTAAAATTGTTGTGTGATCATTGGTGGGTCATTACACCTCAGTTTCCTCATTTACTAAGAAAAGGAGTTTGATTGTCCTGGGGTATTACTGGGGAATAAAAAACATAGCAACTGTAATGAACACCTCTCTGTGTTTGATACTATTAATCTACCATTTAAACGTGTATGTTATGAATTTTCAGTATCTTTTGTAAATCTATACATGGAATGCACAGAGAGAATAACAAGTTTGCATGTACAAGACACCAGCCTGAAAGAGTTAGAGGACTTACGGAAAGCTGTGAATGAAAACCAAATTCGGGATAAAAGGAAGAGTCAACGAGACCTGAATACATAGGTGCAGATAATAGGAATACTGGAAATGTGGGTGACGTGGCAGAATCTTGGCCGCTGGCCAGGTTTTGCTTTCCCATTATTTATGTCTATGGGAGGAAGATGCTCCTCTCCCTTCCACCCTGTGTATAGGCAGGAAGCTGGCGTCCAACCTAGTGATTGATCAGGATTGCTCGGCACCACAGAAATCAGCCTGCAGGGGATTAGTCTTGACAATTTAACTTTTCCTTTTTAATTGGATTAATATAATGCCTGAAATTAAATGAAAACCTCTTTCAAAAGTGTACTATTACTTTTCAAAATTGGTTTCTGTAAAATGATGAGGATGTAAGAATTTTTTTTTTTATTTCAGCATATTATGGGGGTACAGATGTTTAGGTTATGTATGTTGCCCTTGCCCCCACCCCCCCAAGTCCGAGTTTCAAGTGTGTCCATCCTTCTGGTGGTGAGCATCACACTCTTTGTGTATACCCGTCCCCTCCTCCTACCACCTCCCCGCTGCCCGACATCCAATAGATGTTATTCTTATATGTGCACTTATGTGTTGATCAGTTAATACCAATTTGATGATGAGTACATGCGGTGCTTGTTTTTCCATTCTTGGGATACCTCACTTAGTAGAATGCGTTCCTGCTCTATCCAGGAGTATACAAGAGGTGCTATATCACCATTGTTTCTTAAAGCTGAATAGTACTCCATGGTATACATATACCACATTTTATTAATCCACTCATGTATTGATGGACAATAAAAGCAAAACAGGAGGTATCAACTTACCAGACTTCAAACTCTATTACAACGCTGTAATATTAAAATCAGCATGGTACTGGCACAAAAACAGAGCCATTGACCAGTGGAACAGAACTGAGAACCCAGATATGAAACCATCCTCATATAGCCATCTAATCTTTGACAAAGCAGACAAAAACATACACTGATGAAAAGAATCCTTATTCAATAAATGGTGCTGGGAAAACTGGATAGCCACATGTAGAAGACTGAATCAGGATCCACACCTTTCACCTCTCACAAAAATCAACTCATGCTGGGTAACAGATTCAAACCTAAGGAGTAAGAATTTAATAGTAGTGGTAATATCAATTTTTAAGAATAGGGAACTATGCTTTCTATCCCATTGCCCATTTCAAAATACAAAATTTTTATAATAACAACTTCTAACATTTCAGAAAATATTTTATTATATTTTACTTGAATTAGAAAAATAGATTAAAAATTTTGAGTATTAAATTTCAAAATAATTACATTTTCTAATGTTTTATACCTATGATAATTTGTTATGTTTTATTAGGTTGAAGGATATAAAATTGCTGATATTTGATGAATTCGACCTTAAAAATGGCATTTAATATGCTTTCACTTAATACGTATCTATAAAATATAGAGCAAATTGATTCCACCAAAATTATAGAGCATAATATTTACATGAATCCATAAATTATATTGCTAATCAATCTTATCTTGAGTTATAAGCTAAGATGTAATTTAATTTAGCATTCTTTTTTACTTTATGGCTTGTTTTCTCTTAAAAGGAAAAGTAATAGATAATAATAAATGAATACCCTTTATTTCCTTTTGGAGTCATGTTTTTTCCTGTTGAGCAATAAGCAATTTAAGTTGGTTAAAATTGAGGATGGCTTAATGGAAAGAGCCACATTACAATGACAAAATAGAATATTTGGACTCTCCCAATGAAATGGAAGTTTTATTACTGTGTTACTGAGGATAATTTATGTCAACAAGTGTTTATTTAGTAGACTCGTATTTTATTAAAATTTTATTTTAATACCCACACTTTTGAAATTGACATTAAACTTTAGATCTGAAAACACTCATTTTTGCTGGGATTCTAACCATGCTTTTATTTTCCTTTCTTTCCAGAACTTTTGAATTTCACATTGTAATAATATTTTTAGTATTATGTATGATTATATTTCAATTCTCAATGTTTGATTTTCTGTCAAATTCAGTGAATAACAAACATTTTATGAGTAAGCTCCTATTCCTAATAAGGAATGATAACTATCTGCTCAATGTTTTTTATTTCTCTTTGTACACTAAAATAACAGATTTAATCTGAATACTCATGGAATGGTACCCTTAGAGTACAAAAGTTTTATGATCTCATACTTATTACATAAAACTACGTTTATATAACTAGAATATCCTAACCCCCATAATGGTATTCTGGTGTGGTTTGTTAGAAAAATTTTTTTGGTTGATGTCCGATTCATGGAATAATTCTCTTATTTCAGTTATTTTTATTCTGCTATTTTAAAATTAGTAAACCTTAAACAAAAAAATCATATCATGTTTTTATAAGCTATAAATTCATACAAATCCATGATGAATACTTCATATACTTGTTTTGGTCTGATTGGAAATGAATTTCCATTAATTTTCAATTGCTATGATCTAATTTCATTTTATCTTTTATTCTCTTACTTCAGCCATAAGAAATACGGCTTACATTTATTGTCAAGTATTCTAATATTTAAAGTGTTAAGTATTAACTTGGCCTTCAAAGAATGTTATCAATGTGTCACTTTAGGTCCACTTTATATATTACAGAGGCATACAATGACAGATAAAACATAAGGAGGAATACTTTTTCTTTTAATGGGTAAGGATAATATTTTTTTTTTTTTGAACTAACAGTCTTTTGAGTTAACAGATTTTGAGCTAATCTCTCACTGACAAAACAAATCATACAATCCCAGAATTGGACTGGATCTTAAAAGTCATGTAATCCAGCGCTTTAAACTGTATCTGGCAAGTAGCCGTTTCTCCTTGTCAGCACTGAAAAGAACTTACTACCTCCCAAGAGAATTGATCCTATCAGCTCTTTCTATTATTCCAATATATGAAATATTTAATAAGGAAGATAAGTTCCTAGAGGAGATCATCTCTGATCTGTATTTTAAGGCTTACAGGAAGTATAGGAGTTAGTCAAGTGATAGGAAGGAAGGAAGATTATCCCAGGCTGGGGATTCAGTATGAGCAACTGCAACCTGCTTAGTGTTGATGGAAACAGAGGGAAAGGTGGGGAGTGGTGAGAGAGGAGAGGTAAGCGTGGGTCAAATCAAGTGGTGCCTTGTATACCATGTTAAAGAGCTTAGATTTAAATTATGGGGGAGTGGTGATCTTTGCAAGATTTTTTTAAGTGAAGAGGTGATGTGACCAAATTTGTATTGGATATATGGAGGGTGGATTTGAGATGGAGAGGGCTGGAATAACGCAGGCCAGTTAGAGGCTGTTGCAATAGTCTCATCAAGAAACAATGGGAACCTAAATTATAAGAGAAGAGTTTGGATATAAGGACATAAAATGATAGGACTGTTCATTCAAATGGAAGGTATACAGAAAGAAAAAAAATCAAGAATGAATTCTACCTGGAGTGATTTTGAAAATGATAAGATAGTAAAGTCATAAGTAGAAGTGGACTCACGGATGGAAGGGTCAGGTTGGAAGTGGGGGAATGTTGTGTGTGGGAGCGTTTGGATTTGTTTTTGTGTATCGAGTTTGATTTGCCAGGAGCACATCAGGAGGACAGAGGGCAGCTGACTATTCCAGTCTGAAGTTCAGGAGGAAAAGTCTCTGCTGGAGATACTGGATGTTAAAACAATGAGAGTGGATGGATCGGGTAGTGATATGTGAAAGACAAGGACTGAGGACAGATCACAGGGACATCATCATTTATGGGACAAATGGAAGAAGAGATGCCTAAAGTGGTGACTGAGAATAATCAGGAAAATAGAAAAGAAAAAAAAAAAGGCACATTTGGTGTTAGGGAAGCCAGGGAAGTGGAATGTCAAAACAGACAGAGGGAAGAACTGCTATGTCAGACACAGCCAAGGTGTCTTGTAAATTAAAGGCCAATCAATTCCTCCTGGATTTGGGAGCAGTGGAGGTCATTAACATTTGCCAGACAATTTCAGTGGAGTGTTTCCATGTCAAGCAAGATCTCAGTGGGTGTGATAAAGATTACTCTTTCTTGAAGTCTGGGTGAGAAGACAAGGAGAATGGATGGAAGTTCAAGGACACGGGGTCAAGTAAGAATTGTTTTTAGGGTCAGCTTAAGAATTGATCCTTAAGAGGCGGAGGAAATATAATGAAGACAGAGGGAGAGACTGGATATACAAAGGAGAGAAAGGATGGCTGAAGCAAGACCCCAAGAGAGAGGAGGCTGTGGTTTTAAAAAGGCACAAGTGGGGTCTTTTTTGGGAGGAGTACTGCAGCCTCTGAGGAACAAGGGATGGCCAGGAAAGCAGGTAAGTGAATGAATATGAGTGGGCAGGAAGTTGAGAGAAATTACGTTGGGTGGAAGCAACATGATCTTGAGGTTGACACCAAGGTCAACTGAAAGTGAAGGGGGCTTAATAGGAGATTTGGGGTAAAATTTGAAAACAGTATTAAGGAGAATGGGAAATAGAATTGGCAAGGACCAGGAAAAGCATTAAAGTGTTAATGTGCCTTGCTGTCACAGCAGCTAAAGTTGGGGATGATGATTATGCAGTAGCTTATCAACCAAGTGGTTTAACTTTTTTTCTGCAATGGTTTACCAAAATCAGAGAAAACAAATTGTAGCTCTACATCAGAGTTGGGGTTTTGCAGAAGTGTAAGACGACTAGAGGGTGCACAGGAAACTTAGGGTATTGGTGAAAAGAAAAGTCTCATACGGAAACAGGAATTTCATGCTAAATAGGAGAGAATAGAGTTCAGGAGGTGGCTAACAGATGGTGGCTAACAGGGGGGAGGGTGCAGCTTAAAGAACTGAAGGGCTAAGGCTCAGAGGGCAGGTATATAGGAGCGAGCTCTAGAAAGATAGAATTCCATACAGTTGAATATTGTTTGTTTCTTCGTTTTTATATCCCTTCATTTCTTATCCACTGGACAAATATTTAAGACATGCTATGTGCTAGGTCCCATGCCATGGGGGCACCGTGGTAAAGAAGACAAATGTGGTCCCTGCTGCACTGCAGTTTACAGGCAGGTGTAGCACACACAGTAGACAGTAAATTACACAAAGCGTTGGGCCTGAGGTCTTCTGAGGTTGAGCAGTCTGAATAATGATAGTGTATCATTGCCAGAAAGGTGTGTTTTCTCCATATTTTACTTATAGAATTTTTCTTTTGAAGGACTTGAGGGCAGGTCTTAATTTTCCTTCTAGAATCTGGCCATCAGTATTTTATTCAATAAAAATATTTTATTACATATTCTGCTGCTAACCAGGGATATAAAAAAAGATAAACGAAATAAAGACTTCATGTGGGCCATTTAAACCCTATTCTTTCTTGCCTTCTCTGGGCCTTTGTTCTATCACTTTATCTGGTAAGATAATGCTAGTTGCAGTAATAAAAATCTCCAAAATGTATAATGACTACAGACCAGTTGAATTTCTCACTCACATAAAGCCCAAAACATGGCAGGCACCTTTCTTCCAAGCAGTGATTTAAGGACCCAGGGACCTTTCTTCTATGGCTCTTCCCTCTTCAGCACCATGCCAAACCTAACTTGCATTTGGGGATACAGGTGGTGCCAGGGAACTAATTTCAACTGGCTCTGGGAGTGCAGCATGTGACGTAGGCTTAGCTAATCATTGCTTTTCATAACTGTGGCTGTGGTGATTGGTTCAGGACCCAAACAAACCCAAATAGAATGAATCTCATGACTTCCTCTAGAAATGCTAGGGCAAAGCGTTATCTTTTCCTCCGCGAACAGAAATGGAGAAGCATTCCTCAGGATTGCTACAGTCATCCTGGGACAATAAAGGGTGTGTATGTGTGTGCTGGGGGAGGAAGTAGAATGAGCCAGCTAAGATGAGACCCCACTCGGAGGACATGGAAGCTTGGAAATAGAGATAAATCAAACCTCGATAATAATTGTTTGAGTGCTGGATCAAGCCTTGCTTGAAGTCATTCCATTCCTTTAGTTAAACTACATCTACATTATTTTCTGAACACTTATTGGATGCATAAAATTCATTTTGTTTGGTTTAGGGAACAAATATGAGAAAAAAGATAGAAAATATGAGAAGGAAGCCAATAAAGAAAGATTCCTTATAATTAAGGTCATCTTAGATTTTTTTTGTTTTTGTTATTTGCAATGGAGAATATTCTTACTGGTATGTGGAATGCCTGCTATGCTGACGTTGACCATATTTTTACTCCAACAAAGTAAATATACTATTGTAAATAACTGTGGATTCCATTTGTTTCTTATGTATATGGTGATCAAATCATACATAGGAGATTTTGGAACAGAAGACTTAATGGATAATGGTGTTAATTTTGGTTTGGAATCTCCTTGAGGAAAGTACCTTTCATTGTCCTTTTATATTTTCCTGGTCAGGGTCTTATGTGTAATGCCACATTTTTTCCTCTAAAGTAATCTTGCTCTGAGTTTCTGCTTACCAAGGTAAGAAGAGAGTACAATATTAATAATATTTGAGATCACCTTTTTCTATCACTAAAGTTTTACAGAAGTCTTAGGGCTTATCTGGATCCTGAAAATAAATCCCTCAGCTTGTAATTACCTCTCTACCCCTTCTTCTAATGCTGCTTGGGTAATGGCCTTCCACCACTTCTTTGGCTCTGTGAGTCTATCTAAAGTGGCTGGGATCTACTCAGGTCATTGTGCTCCTCGTGGAGGTAGTTGGCTGCTCTGCTGGCCCCATTCCCTTGGGGCTAGCTCAGTCTGACAACCTAGACTTCCACAGCCGTGACCCTGGATACCTTGGCCTTCACCAGTATCCATGTAATCACCCCCAAATGAGGCTCTGTCACTTTGGAGACGTATAAATCCTTTTATCCTTTATGAAACTAGAAGCCCTTGCACTTTCTGATATGCTTTAAGAGCCTTCTAGGCGTAGGGCTACCCCCATCTGTTACCTGGAAGCACACAGGTATACTCCTTCTCCTCTGAAATGCTTTAGTGTATTTTTTGCTCAGGCCTCCCCGCTCCTGAAGAAAAGGGACCTAGAACTAGTGCTTAAATAAAAGTCTGGCAGGTAGAAAGGTAATGTTTCTTTTTCATTCTTTTACTCATGAGAACACAGCAACAAAAAAAGCCAAGAAACCGAGTAGTTTGTCCATAATTCTCCCTCTTATACTGGTCTACCTTGATCTCTATTTTCCACAACATATATGGGCTTCATGTATATACATGTATATATGTATGTGTGTATATCTATCTATCTATAGATTTTTTTTTTTTTTTTGAGATAGGGTCTTGCTTTGTTGCCTGGGCTAGAGTGCAGTGGTATCATTGAAGCAACCTCAAACTCCTGGGCTCAAGCGATTCCCCTGCCTCAGCCTTTTAAGTGGCTAGGACTACAGGTGTGTGCCATCACACCTAATTTTTCTATTTTTTGTAGAGACGGGATCTCGATATGTTACTCAGGCTGGTCTTGAACTCTTGGCCTCAAGCGATCCTCCCTCATTGGCCTCCCAAAGTGCTGGGATTACAGTCGTGAGCCACCATACCTGGCCTATTTTTTAATATGCTTTTAGATCATTAATCTTATTTGAATTTTATGACTTCTTAGTGGTTGTAAACCTACTGTATTTTCAGAAAAAATTCTGAAGTTCCAGGCCATTTCAGTTGACTTTAGCTGACATTTATAATCATCAATCCCTGCGCCCTCGAACCTTCACCTCCATCTCATATGTAGGGACCACCTTAATGCTTCTGATTATTCTAAGCTGTATTTTCCAATCAACTTGACCATATCAAAGGTGATGGTCTATAAAGTCTGGGCGGATTTTATTAATAACATAAATATACCCTCGGATTTACAAATATGTCTATGATTGAAATAAAAATTATTTTTGACCATGTCAGAAATGTACCCCTCTTAGTGATTTTTTTTTAACTTCTGTTGATCTATAAGGATTGTTTTCTGTTGGTTTCTCCCGAAACTCCTCTAAAGGAAAGTGTTATAAAATTCTGGGAATTCTGTGACTTATAGTAAAGATAGCATATAGTTTATTTTCCAAACTGGCATGCTTAAGAAAGGAAGAGGTCACTATTATTAATTATTCCAGGACAACAATTATAAACCACTGCTGTCCCAGGCAAACCACACATATGGTCACCCTACAGGACAGACAGTATATTTTCATATGACATCCTCAGGAGCACCAAGGTTCTTGGTTTGATTAGACTGTATGAAAAAGTCATTCGTGAGAACAGTGAACTCATGGCGGTCTGTGTGTACATGTTTTTAGCATTTGAGTGTCACTCATTGAGTTCACCTTGAAATAGCTTATGCGAAATTTTTATAATGCGATTTGACTCAACACTTGGGTGACACCAGTTCTGGACTTAATATATTGCAGCACTTTTATTGTGCTCTTCCAGTGAATTTCAAGCTATGTTAACCTGCCATTTTGTTTTAATGACTCTAATGGCTGAAATTAGTGCCAATGAGCCTGGCAATGACAGCAAAAATGGTACTGTCACATTTCTTTTTACTAACGTTGTAGAATTTTAGCCCCTGTGCAGTTAATACATAATGTTTTATTTGCAAAGCGCTGTTAAATCACCAGCGTTATTATGTGATTTTTAAAGTACATCTCTTAGTGAATTTTTTGACATATGCATATGTTAAAGAAATTCACATTTAAATCTTAAAGGATCTCTAATTGCTGGTCTTTGAAGTTCTTCAAGATCAGCTGTTGAATTAAGTAAATAGGTCTTGGTTTGAAGCTGAAAGTACCTGCAGCAAAGGGACCCTAGAACAAAGAGCCTGTGAGTCTAAACTAAGGTCACATTTCCATTAAATGCTCACATGAATGACTTTGAGCACTCTCTGCCTTGCTCACAGCTGAATCTCCAGCACCTACAACCATGTCTGGCATGTAATAGGCACACATTAAATGTTTGTTCAATGAATGAATACACATTCTTTACAGTTTAAGATATTTATGGCATGTGTTTTTACTCTCAAGCATTCTGTGCTTAATATCTGTTTATAATATTCCTGTCGCTGTCCTGTGTGGAGGCTTAAAAATCCCTGGATTTCCATTATGATTCAGTTAATCAACAAGTTCTGTATCTTATAATTTACAGTGCTAGTATCAATTGTTTCAGTACAGGGTTTTCCACATTCTTCTTTTAGTTTTATAGTCACATCCCCCCTCGCTTTCAGATTTGCGCTTTGCTTTTCTTGTAGAGGCCAAGAAACCAGATGATGGAACTAAATCTCTCTTTTTTTGTTCCATCTAAAATTTTAGCTAGGGTAATTTTTCTTTTAGCCTGGTTTCCAAATAAAATCTAAAGTGCTATAAAGATATACAAGCATTATACAGCCATAATAATTAAAAGTAAAAAAATTTATAAAAAAAAGAAGCACTTGAAGAGAGAGGTCAGAATTACCAGGGTACAGGGGTTGGGGTAATCTGTGTGGTCAGGGTCAAAGTGAAGTTTGCAGGCCATGAAGAATTATTTTGCATAATTACATTTGAAGTCTGTTAAAAAAAATAAAGTGCTATTTTAATAAATGTGAGATATAAGGGAAAGTTTAGTATTTAAATCTTAAAAAATTATTCCTTTGTATGCTCAGTAAACTATATGAGAGATACTGTCTGTCACTAGAGAGAGAATTTCCAGATAGAAATATATATATTTCATAACTTTGGCATATCATTAAAAAAAGGGAATTTTTTTCTCATAGGAACTTCTATCGTAAGTTTCCAGGTCTACCTTATTTTAATTGTAGTTCTTATATGTATATCATCTTCCTTATCATTATTTAGATATATTAATACTTTGGAGATAAGAGTAATAGACAAAATTTATCTTGGGAACAGCCAAGGTGACCCATGTTTACTTTTTCCTTACTTCCATGGTTTTTCAAATTCCTCACCTTTCAGGGTACTGGTGACCTCATTTCTCTTCTTTACCGTAAATCACAACATTTCTCTGGACTAATTCTGATATTAGTAATTTTTACTTAAGAATTCATCATAATATATTTTTCCTCCTTAAAGTACTTGCATTTTAATATTCTCTCTAATTTTAGCATTTGTCTTTGTAAATGGAATTTTAGGCATCAGGGTGGAAATTGTGTTTTGCCAGAAGCCATGTCCAGCGTAATACCAGCCACACATGCTGGACTGCCTCTGCCGTGCACTTGTGCATGTGTTATACTTGTACAGGGCTGTGGACTCTATTTTAGCTAAGAGTGAGGCTAAGCCTTCTGTGCCTTATGACTGAGAATTTATTTTTCACTTTCAAGTTTTCAGGTACTTTAAACAATTGGATCTTCTTATAAGTGAGGTTGGCCTTGGTTTTATTATCTGGCTGGTATTGGGAACAGATCTATGAAAGCAAAAGAAAATGATATAGAACTTATGCAACTTCTTTACCATTTGCCTTAAGTACTTTCAGTATGAACCAAGAACATATTTGTGAAATAAAAAATAGCAGGTAGTAGTGCTCTAATTTATCTGTTTTCATGCCAGCATAATGAACTATCTTTATACACTAGATTCTCACATTAGTATTGTTTATTCTAGGATGAAATGTGATGTGAGGGTTGTCTTGGGCTTCATTCATGATCATTTATTTGCAAAAAAGCAAAAAGGACATTATATAGTGGTTTTACCCATAAGGCAGTCCTATGGCAAAGACTGCAAAACACAGTGAGAAATGGAGATTCACTGAAATGAAGCAAAGATGTATGCATTTTGAGTTACAATGTATACTGATTTTGAATAATATTTGTATTTCAGGTCAGTTGCTCCGATTAAAAATGTTTCGAGAGGATCATGGGTCGTGGATGACAATGTTCTTCAGCACAATTCTCTTTCTCTTCATATTTTCTCACATATACAACACGATTCTTTTAATGGATGGGAACATGGGGTAGGTTATCTTTCCCCTTTCTACTGTGGTGAGTGTTATGTTTGAAACTCGTAAGAATTCAAGAATTTTTTAGTTTGTAGTAGTATAAATCTCCTTTACAAATATTCTAACCTGAATAGGGATAATGTGTGCATTTTTCTTACTTAAGACATTAGAATCTTTTTTCCAAAAAGCGTATAACATCTACGTAGATTTCTTCCTTATTCTTTAGGTCTTTTCTATGGGGTAATTAGAGGGCAGGTATTAATTTCATTATAGTGACAGAGAATGAGGAAATCTTACTGATTTTTTATATTTACATGAGTAACAGAGTGGGGCTAAGATGAAGGTCTCTAGGTTTGTGATTCCATTGCTCTACAGTGCCTGGTTAAATAAAAGTGTTTGATACTGGTGGCATTTATTTTGCTCTCTAGACAGTCCCAACAGAGAGACCTTTGTTATAAATGGGTCATTTTAAAAGTGGGCCACCCTGTATTAAATCCAAGGTTGTGATCCATACTTATCAGATCACCATGGCATGAAAATGTGCTATCAAGTGGATTGCAGATTTTTTTCTAACTTTCTCCAGTTCTTTCATTATATAATGAAACACAGAATTGGTCTTTCAGTATAATTTCCTCTTGGTTTGCTCTCAGTAAGTTTTAAGGGCAGAGTATAAGGAGATTGGCTTAGCCTACAGCATTGAGAATTAGATTAGTGACAATAATAAACCACCTTAAACATTTCTTGTACACTGAAATAGTTACCAAGGAAGGTTTTGATCTATTCTCCCCAATAGGTCAGAGAGCTAAGTAATACCCTTTTCTTCCAAATGTAAGCTAGACAAGATTGTCATCTGGTTCTACAGTGTGCAATTGTTTTAATATTATGTATAGATTTTGGCCACCATGGCTCAATACTGAAATGGAAGCTCATTTAAAATTTTATTGTTTTCTTCCCTGCCGTTAAGGGAGATACATGGTAAAGGGAAAAAGATAATTCACAAGATTTATACTATAGTACATACTAGCAAATGGTAAATTCAAGGATGTGATTTTGAATGTTCAAGCTTCAGAAAGTTATTGGAATACTTTGTAATTATTTTTTGGACTTAGAATGATGGCTGTATTTATTTCAAAGTGATGTAGTCACAGATCTGAACTGTGGCTAGGCAGCATATGCCTCAGCCCTGGACCAGTGCCTGTGGTAGCAGAATGGGTAATAATTAGAATTACCTAACACAACCAAATGTCTCTCTGTGAAGTTTTATGTGCTGAAAGCACTGGGACCAGAAGAAGGGACCTATGTAAAAATTGTACTTTTTAAGTTGTTGCTGGAAATAATGAGTTATATAGTATATAAAATATATATTTTGCTCAGAAGCTGACTTTTATCTAATTCTGTTTGTTTTTTTATATAGAGCTAATGAGGTCTGTGCTAACCAGAAATGCTTATTCTGAGGAAGGAAGCAGATTTGAAGGCAGTAAATTAAATGCAGTAATAAATAATTCCTTGCACACTGGAAAGCACTCAATTGCTAATAATAAAATGAGAGCTAACAGTTATTGAGCATTTAATAACAGACAGGAATTATCTCAATTAAACCTCACAATGACCCTATGCAATAGGTATTTTATTATCTTCATTTTACAGATCAAGAAACTGAGGACTAGAGAGTTTTTGCCACTTGTTTCAAGTTATATTCTAATTAAATCTCCATTTTAAACAATAATAGAGGAGATGAACTATAAGGAAGTGAATTTTAGTGATACAGCCAGATCTGAAAGGTAGTTGACACTGTTAATCATTCTTCATATGCCTATTAGCTATTCTCTGTATTTTATCATTTAAGCTGAATTTGAAAACTGAAAGACAGAGGAGGTATGCACAGGAAATAAGAGAATAGTTAGAGCAGAATTTATGTGTATCTTAACTGAAATTGAAAGTGGTTCTTTTTTATTCTCAAGCTAAATACAATATCACAGACTCTTACATAACTGTTGAACTCTTCATCAATATGGCTCATCTTTGTTGGAAAAGGATCTTTTTAACTGAGAGGATGTCTTAAATGTGCTACATTAAAAAAAATCCAAAGCAAGGGACAAATGCTTTAGTTCTACAGATAAAAAAATTAAATCACCGTTTATAAAAGACATATTACTAACTTTTACGAAGCACATCATTTGAGCTAGTGAACACTTTGAAGTAGGAATGTCAGCTTGAAGGAAAATTAATTCTCAGAACAAACAGATATGACTGAGAGAATGTTTGGGGCCCTCTCAGAGACACCATGTTATTCGAGGCATTGCTTCATCCTCTGCAGGGCAGGGAATGATGGTGCCATGGGGTGTGAGCTTACAGACATCATAATTGGCTGGCTTTATATCAGAGGACTGCTGGTGGTAGGAGGGAATTCAGGACTTTTTACACTGAATCTGACTTGTATTGGGGATTTCAATGTGTGCTTGTTTGTGGATCTCTCTAGGAATCTTGTCCTAGAACCATTCCCAAAAGGGTTTCTAGAACTTCCTATGGTGGAAGTATTTTATTCATGTATTTTAGGATTCCTTTTCAAACTGAAAGAGTTCAGGACTAAATTGAGTGTTGGGTGGCTGTAGGGTTTCAGAGAGGAAGAAAAGAGTTTCCCTAGACAGGTCTGTTTTGTGTGTGGGTGCACATGCGTGTGTGTGTATGTGTGTGTGTGTGTGTGTGTGTGTGTGTGTGTTTACGTGCCAATTTTAGGAATGAATGTAAATTTAGGCTAAACTGGGGTCCCATAGTCCCTTTTTACAGAGAACAGAATCCCTAGGTTTATCTAGATGAGAACCTCAAGAGTTTTTAGCCATAACTGACTTGATAAAAAGTCAAGTTGCCTGGCTCCCGCTCTGTCATTACAGTGGAATTCCCTGAGTATGCACTGACTGTTGTGGTTTTAGACATCTCTGGGGAGCCAAGCTGAGGGGCAGTCAGAAGGAGAGGGAAAGAGGGAAGTTAGCTAGTTGAGCTGAAAGGACTAAGGCTCAGATAATCCATATCTCTTCTCACTTTTGACTCTGTTTCTGCCCCTCTATGCTTTTTACCACAAAATCCTACTTATAGTAACTTATTTTATCCTTTAATTCATCAATATGAAACTAAATTCATCTTTATATAAATGTTGGAGGTTGTAGGTAAGGGTACTGCTTCAGAGAAGGTGCCGACCCTGGGCAGACTTTCACATCCAGCCGTATTATGAACAACTTCTTTTTTTACTAAGTCGCAGACTAAGAAACCTGAAGCCTCTCTTACTACAAAATCCTTAGAACTGCTGGAAAATATAATACAGCCTAATAAACTCTTTTGAAGTATATAGCTGAGCTTACTCAAAGGTCAGGAAAAACCCTAGAAGACAAAAATGAAGAAGGATCTAAAAACCAGGGCAGTAAGACTATGAACTGATGATGCTCAGAGGCAGTAACTTAGGGACTTGAGTTTTAACTTTGAAGTAGAGAGCAGACACAAGAATTTGGGCTCATATTAAGGGAGAGATTGAAATAGAAGTCCCCATATTAGATGGTCCTGCAAACGGCTGCAGAGCAAGGGTTCAATAGAAAGCACATAATCACTAGCACAGGCTTAAACCGGAGACTGGTGGGGAAATTCTCTCAGGGAATTCATGTCATAACGACAGGCACAGTTTTGTGGTTTTAATATACAATTTTCTTTAGATTTTGGAACCCCCAAAACATCCCTGGCTATTCTTTTCTCCCAGTTGTCAGGTTCTTCTCTCTGAAGCCCCCTCCCCCACCAATAACTTGAAACTTGCAGAATTCCTCTGTTTTATTATTTAGAGAAATTTAGTTCTCTTTTGCCTCAACTTCTGCCCACTTTGATTTATCTGAGGCTTTTCTTTTCAAAACAAAAATCACATTAATGCATTTTCCTGTCAAGAGAACCCAAGCATCTGAGTTGCTGCCTTCTCAGAGTATGAAGGGGCTGCTGCCACAGCGTTTTGTCTTTGTTTTGTTCTTAAAGTAGAAATTTTCCTTTTTCCTTCAATTATACTACCAGTTTAATTAACCATCTCTTGGGAGAAAAAAAGGCAAGATACTCAAAATTAAAAAAGAGGAAGAGGAATTTACTAAATTAGAATGGGGTTTACATAGTAATCACAGTTGAACTTTTGCAGTGACTATAAAATATGCTGCACTATTTACACCCAGGAATAAGTCTCGAGAAAATGAGACACTAGTAGAAAGGAAACACAAAACCATTTTCCCCCACAGTAATGGGATTTGACTCGATTACAAATTATTCTGAATAACTTTTCTGCTTTCCTCTGTGTTCAACTAATGTCTTAAAGCCAGTCTATTTAGAAATTCTTTGTACGGTATTAATGAGAGAGGTGTGCTCCAAAGCCCAGGTCTTTACTGACTGACTGGAAACTGAGCAGGTCTCATAGGGCTGGGAAGGATTTTTAGTTTTTGGACACTTCAAACACTTTTTGAAGTTGTCTTTCTGAAGAATTTCTTAGTAATGTAATTTTTATAGCATCCATAGTAGAAAGTCCTAATCTAGGAAAGGCTTGCTTGGTCTTTTCAGATATTCCTGTTCCCCAAAGGGTGACCCATGTGTAATGCACGAGGAATGAAGTGGTGAGGAAGCAAAGCCGGCACGTCAGGGTTGAGGGGCGTAAGAATGTTCCGAGAAGAGCCACTTGATGGCAGCAAAAGGCATGTTTTCAGCACTGATTGTCTCAGAGAATCGCGGGGTTTTCTCCTCAGAAAAGAATGAAATCTTCCCCCTTCTGAACGCTGAAACTCAGCGTTGAAATATTTGCCTGCCTTGTTGCTAATGGGCTTTTGAAGAAATCCGCATAGTGAACTCTATAATAAGCACGTATTTTTTTTGTGATGTGCTTGACCCCTTTAAAAAGGAAACTTTGTGTCCAAAACAGGTTTGAATAACGGTATATGTAAACATTTTATATGCATACATATACAGCTATATGTTTGTAGCCTTATTCCAGTATTACTATGGTAAGTATTATGTTTAGCACCTGAGGATGTTAGACATTTGACTCACTGATAAAAATTCCTCTGTGAACTGGAATGTTTCCAAAGAGTGCCCCTATTTAGGGCAGGATATGAAAAAGCTGATGTTTTTCTAGTGTTAATCAATTTTTTCCTGCTACAAAGCCTTTGTAGAGAATTGTCATAAATATTAATTAATATGTCTATTTGTTAAGTTTTGCTGAGAAAAATTGAGAAATAAGGCAAAGTGATACAAGCAATTTTGAAAATAAGTATTAGTGTTCATATTTAGGACCTGAACAGAATGAAGGTATGAATTAGGTGGTGGATATATTGGAAGTGGAATAGACTCTGTCTGTTCTGTTTTCTTTCCTTTAGCGAGAAATCTTATGGAAAACTCCTCTGAGTGTACTGAGTACTGTTAGTATGGCGATTGGACCAAGGGAGGTGGCAGGACAGAATATTTGAAATGGACGCTTTCCTAAAATCTAAAATGCATAGTTTCTACGTATTGAGGGAGCAGCAGAAACCAGCAAGGATTAATAGGAAAAATAAACAAGTGGGAGACTAGTATAGACTTGGCATGCTGGGTGAAATTGTTCAAGATCTAAAGTCCATGCACATAACTGATTTAAACCTTAGCCTCTGGAACTCTTATATTTACCCTTATTTTTTTAAAGAATGACCAATGCTCTGGTCCATGAGTGTGTCCACACATTACATCAGAAAAGAATCTCTGATTTATAGCTTAGGTTTCTATTGTCAGAGGTGTAGGTTTCAGCATATTACTTTCCCCATGGCTGAATTGCTCTTTAATGGGAAAAATTCAAGGCAAACTTTCACTCCAGGCAGTAGTTTTTTTCCAAACGTTGTTTTGCTAAGTTCACTATTTTCAATATCTTCAGTAATGCTTTCAGATTCCTTACACAAACTTTTTTTCTCTTTCTGGTTACCATTCATCTAGAAGTAGGAGCCCAGGTACATGTTTTTACTGTCAAGAACTGTGATTTTCACTTGTTCTTGCTCTTCAAGTAGAAAATTGGTTGCCCTCTGGCCATTGTTTGTTTACACTGGTAACTTCTTTCTGAGGAAGAAATGCTTTGTGTGTTTGTGCTTTTGTTTTTAAAGATGCTAAATTAATTTTGGGAAATGGTAAGAAAAATATTAAATAGTCTTTAATAATGTTAAAGTATAAACGATCTAAACTCACAAAACAACTGAAATACAAAGCTATCAGTTTGGATTGTAGTAAATTAACAAAAGAGATACAGTATTATTTCCAGTGCCTATAATTAAGCACTGCATTTAGGGATGGGTAAAGGATGGATAACTGAGGCAGGATTCAGAAGCCAGAGTAGGAAGGGAGCTGAGCTGTAGGTTTTAATGAAGCCCAGAAGTACTTGAGTCAATAGCTGAGAAGCTTGATTGGCTGCTCATACAAGGCTGGATGCTAATTCTGCTAGAGTGGTGCTTTAGATAATTTGTTGGCTTCACTCTTAATTAGGCTAAACATTGACTTGCTTGTACGATTAATTCACAATAATAGCACAGTTAATTACTAAGGCTGGGAGTAAGGGGCAGATCTTGTTGCCCAGAATGGGCTGGTGAGAAGAAAAGCTGGAAATGAATGGCTGAGTCTGGTCAAGAGGGTTGGCCCAGTGGGGCCTCCCAGAGAGAGAGAGGGAGGGAGAGAGGGAGGGAGGGAGAAAGAGAGAGAGAGATAGAGAGAGAAAGAGAGAGAATAATATTGAGACTTATTTAGCCAGAGGAAGCAGCAATATGGCACAAAGCAGATTTTAATATTATTGATTTTGCATTACTTGGTTTTGAGAGTACAAAGGTAAAAATAACAGCATATCAAAATTATCACAAGTTCAGTTAGTGTTGTCTGAATTGATGAAGTTTTAAAATATTAATGAAAAACATAATCAATGTTGCATCCTTTTTATTCTGTGGGACTGCATTATTATCTGTCCAGAATCAACATTGATTTGACACATTTAAGAGGTATACTATGATCATTGTATGTAGTTGCTTACTCCAAATAGCTCATTAAATATTTTATCAGCTTGTTAAAAAGGAGAGAAATCCTAATCCATGAATCGGAATACCTGGATGTTGGCCCCATCTTAGCTGCATACAGGCAAAAGTAATGCTGAAAAGTTAGACAGTTTCTTCATTTTCTAGAAATGAGTTGTTAGAGGGTTGTTATTAGTATCACTATACTTGACATCATCATCATTAATCTGGGGGAATGTATGCTTCTAAAGTGGAGAAACAAACTAAACTTAAGGTTGCTGTAAACCTTGATTACCTTTAGCTTCGTTTTGTATGGGAGGCAGTGTGGTGTAGTAGAAAGACATGGACTTTTGTCCTGACATACTTTAGCCGCATGACTCTGGGTAAACTTCACTTTCTGAGCTTCAATTTCTTCAGTGTAAAATGGGGCTATTAGTACTCACTTCAGGGTTGTTGTGACAATCAAAGAAGACAATGAATGCAAAGCAACTGAAGTGATGGCCACCATATAATGAACTCCTGATAAATGTTAGTAGCTGTTATAATAACAAAAAATATGTATTTTTAGTTTCTCAAGCACTTTTGCTCTCTATTACTATTAATTGCTATAATAATAACTTTGGCCAATATAATACAATGGTCTAATTTGTGGCAATAATATCATATTATTATCATGCAGCTATAATAATTATTAATTTAATGTAAAATACCCAAATGAATACCTGGCACCAGTAGGTTTTCAATAAACATAAATTTCCTATGCTATAGCATATAAATATGTAATCTTAAAAATACTTAAGGAGTGAAGTTAGTACATGAAATAGATGGCAGCCGGCTTGAATGCTTTCAGAACACATCTGTATGAATATACATAAGCAGTTTCTAAATTTATTTTCATCAGTGAAAAGTAAATACAAAAATCTAATATAATATTTCATTAGAGTTTGGAAGAGGAAATGAAGCATGTAAGTTACTAAAATTAGTAAATAATTATTTGCTAATTTTGACCTTTGTAAAAAGAGGGAAAATTTGATGAAATTATGGATAATATGGGAATTAATGACATAGCGGTCCATATTTGTGCATACTTGTGTGTATGCATGTGTGTGTGTGTGTATTTATCATCTAGGGCCCACATAATAATGAGTATCTCTAAGTTCCATTTCAATTCCTTCTTTCCAATGGTGAACACACAGGAAATAATTACCTTCCAGACATGGGAAGTTGATGTATATGAGGCTTAAGGTTTACCAAAAGTTATATAGTCTATTTAATAAATTAGTAAGAGATGGCCCAGCACTATCTGAGAAAGTGACATTTCCGTGACAAGTTATCCCTTTTGTTATCTAAAAACCCCATAGTATTCTTGAGGGATTGATGAAAAATGGTAAAGAATATTCTATTAATAAAACATTTAATTATTCAAATATTTTCCTGTTAAGGTAATATCAGTTGCAGCACAGTTGTATACACTATCCTTGCTGCTGAGTTAGGAACGTCTACAACACTTTTACCCTTTTGGCACCGGGTCAGGAGGATAAAGGCTTTTTCCTGGTGGGCTCAAGTGAGTTGCCTATGCCTTTCTTAAAGGGAGAATCATGTTTGAATTGGTTAACTTCTCTTCGTTTCAGTTTTCTTTTTTTTTTTTTTATTTCAGGGTATTACGAGGGTACATATTTGCTCTCTACACATCTGATAAAGGGCTGATAACCAGAATCTATCTAGAACTCAAAAAAATCAACAAGAGAAAAATCAAACAACCCCATCAACAAATGGGCAAAGGAAATGAACAGAAACTTTTCAAAAGAAGACAGAATAATGGCCAGTAAACATATAAAAAAATGCTCAACATCTCTAATCATTAGAAAAATGCAAATCAAAACCACAATGAGATACCATTTCAGTTTTCTTCAGGCTACCACTAGGGCACCCTGACACTCTACTTGTGTATAACGTAATTAATTAAGTTAGTGTCAGAAGACATGGAATTATAGGACCTGGAAGAGCATAATATTTGCAATATTAAAGTTCTTTAGAAATGGGAAACTCATGAACTGGGCACGGCGACTCATGCCTATGATCCCAGATACTTGGGAGGCCGAAGTGGGAGCATCGCTTGAGCCCAGGAGTTTGAGATCAGCCTGGGCAACATACTGAGACCCCATCTCTAAAAAAAAATCGAAAAAATTAGCCGGGTCTGGTTGCTCACACCTGTAACACTAGCTATTAATAACGTGGGAGACTGAGGCAGGAGGATCACTTGAGCTCAGGAATTGGTGGTTACAGTGAGCAATAATCACAAAAGAAGTGGGACACTGGAAGGCTGATCCTGATTTAAGTAACATATTAAATGCATACCTAATTAAAAAAACAATGTCTTTTATGATAAAAGATATGTAAAATAAAAACAAAATATGAAGAAAGAAAAGGGAGTATTGGATTTTAATGTATATTTTGCAGCCTACATAATTTAATTCTCTCTCTCTAAAATACATATTTTGGAAGATGAGGAAGATCTTAAGTATGTTGCAAAGCATAAATTTTTCAGTATCCTATATAGTAACAAGAAAGAATATACACATCACATATCAAATGCTTATATTCTTTTAGCAAAAAAATTAGCAGATTTGATTGCTTCAATATGGTTCATATATGATCTATACAGGCATATTCTATTATTTTTAATATGTATAAACATATAACAGTATGTATTATTCAATATACTATTATATATGCATATGTAATATCCATTGTTAGGGAATAAAATCTATTTATTAATTGAAGCATTTACTTTTATTATGGAATTTCATGTACAAACTTAAAGCTAAGTATCCCAAATAAATCATTGATGATGAAGAAGTTATGAGTAAGAACACAGAGATAGGTTCTGAACCTTACAGAGGCATCTTAATGGAATATGTGAATGTACATACAGTTCATAGAACTGAGAAGTGAACAGGATTTCATAGGCGAAGTTAAAGGAGCAACAGATGTGATATTTCTGTTGAGATCATGTCAAGTAAATATAAGGCTTAACAGAAAAGAGATGAGCTGCTAGGAAATTTCAGCTCCTTAAATGATTTTAAAAGGAGAGAATGGCCTTGATTATCACTTTACTACATCATCTAAAGGAGAGTCAGTTTAGGATAAGTTTATGAAAATTTAATGACCTAAATTAGTAGAGAAACTAGA
>RJWJ010023844.1:0-25409 GCA_004363605.1 Indri indri
GTATCCAAACGGGGAAAGAGGAAGTCAAACTATCACTCTTCGCTGATGATATGATCTTATATCTAGAAACCCCAAAGATTCCACCAAGAGACCTCTGGAATTGATAAATAAATTCATCAAAGTCTCAGGCTACCAAATCAATGTACACAAATCAGTAGCATTCCTATACACCAACAACAGCCAAGCTGAGAATCAAATCAAAGACTCAATACCTTTTACAATAGCTACAAAGAAAGACATGTATTTAACTAAGGAAGTAAAAGGTCTCTACAAAGAGAACTATGAATCACTGAGAGAGGAAACTGCAGAATATGTATACAAATGGAAAAACATACCATGCTATGGATCAGCAGAATCAACATTGTTAAAATGTCAATATTACCCAAAGTGATTTAAAGATTCAATGCAATCCCCATCAAAATACCGATGTCATTTTTCGCAGATCTAGAAAAAATAATTCTACACTTCATTTGGAACCTGAGAAGAGCCTGAATAGCCAAAGCAACCTTAAGCAAAACGAACAAATTGAGAGGCATCAAGTCACCAGACTTTAAGCTATACCACAAGGCCACAGTAACCAAAACATCATGGTACTGGCACAGAAAAACAGGGACACAGACCAATGGAACAGGACAGAGAACCCAGATATAAAACCATCCACATATGGCCATCTGATCTTTGACAAAGCAGACAACAATATACACTGGGGAAATGAATCCCTATTCAATAAGCGTGCTGGGAAAACTGAATAGCCACATGTAGAAGATTGAAACAGGATCCAAATCTCTCACCACTCACAAAAATTAATTCAAGATGGATAACAAACTTAAACCTAAGACACGAACCCATAAGAATTCTAGAAGAAAAGGTTGGAAAAACTCTTCTAGATTTCAGCCTTGGCAAAGGATTTATGAAGACAACCCCAAAGGCCATCACAGCAACAACAAAAATTAATAACCAGAACTTGATTAAATTAAAAAGCTTCTGCCCAGCCAAGGAAATAATCAATAGAGTGAAAGAAAACCTACAGAACGGGAGAAAATATTTGCATGCTATGCATCCAATAAGGGCTAATAACCAGAATCTACAAAGAACTCAAGCAAATCAGCAAGAAAAAAATCAAACAACCCCATTAAAAAGTGGGCAAAAGACATGAACAGAAGTTTTTCAAAAGAAGATAGACTAATGGTCAATAAACATATGAAAAAATGATCAATGTCACTAATCATCAGGTAATGCAAATCAAAACCAATGAGATACCATCTAACCCCAGTGACAATGGCTTTTATCAAAAGTCCCAAAACAACAGATGCTGGCATGGATATGGAGAGAAAGAACACTTATACACTGTTGGTGGGACTGCAAACTAGTATGACCTCTATGGAAAATAGTATGGAGATTCCTCAAAGAATTAAAGATCTACTATAGACCTACCATTTGATCCAGCAATCCAACTACTGGGTATTTACCCAAAGAAAATACAGTCATTTTATCAAAAAGACCCTTGCAATGGAATGTTTATTGCAGCACAATTCACAATCACCAAGATGTGGAATCAACCCAAATGCCCATCGATTCATGAGTGGATTAATAAAATGTGGTATATGTATACCATGCAGTACTACTCAGCCATAAAAAAATGAATTAATACTGTTTTCAACAGTCTGGATGGAACTGGAGACCATTTTCCCAAGTAAAGTATCACAAGAATGGAAGAACATACACCACATGTACTCACCATTAAATTGGAACTAACCGATCAGCCCTCATGTGCACAAATGGAAGTAAAACTCAGTGGAAATTAAGCAGGTGGGAAGCAGGAGGAGGGGATGGGTGAAATCATACCTAACGGGTACAGTATACACTATCAGGGTGATGGGCACACTTATAACTTTGACTCAAGCAGTACAAAAGCAATCCATGTAACCAAAACATTTGTACCCCCGTAATATTCTGAAATTTTAAAAAATAGAATATATGGTTATTTCTTTCGCTTTTAAAATTCCCACGGAACAAAGCAATATAGAAAGAAAAAAAAATCTACTGTGGCACCAGAAGACATAGAAGGGTGCTGTTAATAGGCCAGAATTTGTTGAAGACACAAAGTAGAAAAGACTGGATTGACAGAAAAGTCAATCAATAACAACCATCTTGTGATTCCACTCAGGCAGAGGAAAGGTCAGCCTACGAAGCCCAGGGTTGGGTTTCTCCAGTAGTGTCCCAGAAGCTTCCAAAGTCAGAGCGATGGGGACTAAAAACAAGGGCAGGCCTGAGGACAGCCAACGAGGAAAGGCAAACTCAAGAACATGGCTGCCTCCCCAGAACCACAGTCTGGCTGGCTGTTTACCTACAGCTTCACATGGCTCCAATGAAGCCCAAGTAAAGGGGAGATTTTATCTCCATGCTCCTAACATAAGGAGTAGAATCTGAAAGCTCAGTAATTCTCAAACGTTATTAATCATAGCTGAGTTAAGAAGGCATCAAAAACCCTGGAACGCACCACCATTCCCCCAAGTTTTCCAACTGATTCAAAAAGATCCTAAAGTTCCTCTAAAAAAATAAAACACGTGCAAATAGGTAGAAGAGCTCTGAAAACAAAGTATATTGGGAGGTGGGGGCAGAGATGGAACCCATCAAATATTGAAATGTGCTGTAAAGTTACGGTAATTCGAATAGTATAGGAGGAGTACCAAACTAGAGAGATCAATGGACCAAATGGTTCAGAAACAGCCCAGGAATATACAAGTCTAACACATGATACAGTCTAATGCATGAACTATGAGAAAGATGACTGATTAGTAATAAGTGGTTCTGGGACAACTTACACACCATCTGACAAAAAGTAAGGTACAAACATCTTACCACAGAATAAATTCTAGATTTAAATATAAAAAATAAAGCCATAAAAATAATAGAAGAAAATACAGAAAATTTTAACATTCTAAGTTAGAAACAGTCTTCAAAGCCAGAAACTGTAAAGGAAAGATTAACTCAGGTGGGAGGGAGGAGGTGGGTTTTTTTTAGAGCTAAGTCTAAGACAAATGACAAATGGAGAAAAAAATAGGTGGAGAGATAAGATATTCCCAACTGGGTTAATTTTCTTCCCCCACAAACTAATAAGGAAAAAAAAAGAGAAAAATGAAGAGGGAATTCATTTAAAATGCCAATATCCAATAAAGTCATAGAAAGATATTTCGCCTCATTAGTAATCAAAGAAATGAAAATTTATCTAAAAATGGACTCAAAACGGATTGAAGAGCTAAAACTATAAACTCTTAGGAGAAAGCACAGGTATAAATCTTCACGATTTTGGATTAGGCAATAGTTTCTTAATGTGACAGCAAAAGCATAAGCAGCCAAAGAAAAAATAAATTGGACTTCACATACACAAAAAAAGCAACTGTACATCAAGAGACACCATCAGCTGGGCTTAATCCCAGCTACTTGGGAGGCTGAGGCAGGAGGATCACTTGAAGGAAGGAGTTCAAGACCAGCCTGGGCAACATGGCGAGATCCTGACTCTGAAAAAATTTTTAAAGATTAGCCAGGTGTGGTGGCACGCACCTGTAGTCCCAGCTACTCTGGAGGCTGAGGCTGGAGGATCATTCGAGGCCAGCAGTTTGAGACCAACCTGGGTGACATAGCAAGACCCTGTCTGTCTCGAAAAATTTTTTGCAAATCACTTATCTGATAAGTCATTTGTATCAAGAATATACAAAGAACTGTGACAACTCAATAATAAAAAGACACTGTAATTTTTAAATGAGCAATGGATCTTAATAGCTATTTCTCCAAGGAAGATATACAAATGGCCAAAAAGTACATGGAAAGGTGCTCAACATCATTAGCCATCAGGGAAATGCAAATTAAAACCACAGTGAGGTATAATTTCACATCCACCAGGATGGCTATAATCAAAAAGACAGATAATAACCAGTGTTGATGGAGACGTAGAAAAACCAGAACTTCTCTACACTACCTGTGGGAATGTGAAATGATGTAGTCACTTTTGAAAATAGTCTGGCAGTTCTTCAAAAGGTTAAATATAGAGTTATACATGATTCAGCAATTATACTCTTAGGTATACGCCCAAGAAAAATGAAAACATATGTCCCCAGAAAAACTTGTACATGAATGCTCACAGCAGCACAGTTATAATAGCCAAAAAGAGAAACGACCAAAATGTCTATCGAGGGTGGGTAGATAGACCAAATGTGCTATATCCACACAATGGAATATTACTCAGCAATAAAAAGGAATGGAATGTTAATATATGCTATGACATGGATGAACCTTGAAAACATTATGCTAAGTAAAAGAAGCCAGTTACAAAAGATCACATAGTGTCTCATTCCACTTACATGAAATGTCCGGAAGCAGCAAATCTATAGGGAGAAAGTAGATAAGTGGTTGCCAAGGGCTGGAGGAGATAGGGGGTTTGGAGGTGACAACTAAGGGGTGTGAAGTTTCTTTTTGGGGTGATGAAAGTTTCTAAAATTGTGTTGATGGTTGTACAATTCTATGAATATGCTAAAAGTTTTTGATTGTACATTTTAAATGGGTGAATTGTATGCTATATGAATTAAATTTCAATAAAGCTGTTTTTTAAAAAAAGAAATGAAAATCTAAACAACAATTACATTGTTTACTGGGTCTCCACTTGACAGTAAATTCCCCAAGGCAGGGGTCCCTTGTCTTTCTTATAACCCCTCACCCCACCCTCTGTTCCTCCCCAAGGTCATCTACCAGGCCTAGGAAAAAGATTAACACAAAGTTGACGCTTAATAATAGGATAGACACCCCCTAGCAAAGCTGCTGAAAAATGATTTCTTGTAGGGAAAAGGGGGGTTGATTCTGGTTTGATTTTCATGCTTAAATCAGAGACGCTCTCCTATGTTAAATCTCTCTCCACTCCAGATACGTGAGTACCAAGAATTTATGAAGAAATTTAAGTCTCCACTTGTTTTTAAAGTACCTTCCTACTCACTGCTTCTACCCAGAAGATAAGAAACCGCCCTGAAAGATACTCTGGATCTGCCGTGGGCGTTCTGGAGACTCTTCCAGTCTTTTACCGTCTGTGGATGAGCCGCTATATTTCACCAGCAGGTGTCACTGTCTAACTTTTGATCTTCACGTACCAAACCCCAAATGCAACAGCTGCCAGGAGGGGGAGCCTAATTCTAATTCCCCTGACACGTAGTGAGCTCTGCCCATAAAGAGCGACTTCCTTCCAAAGAGGACAGTAACAAAAGGGAGGGGGAAGAAAGGAACTGTGCAGTGAAGGAACCTGACACTGCCTCTAGTGAGGTGACCAGGGTTAACATCAACAGCGATACACACTGCTGACAGCATGTGCCCTCAATGTGGATGATGAGAAAGGCACCTCACCTCTGTGGTTCTCCTCCCCAAAACATATTACCCCAATCTAATGACAAGAGCCTAAGGGACAGGACTACTAAATATAATGTGGGATCCTGGAATAGAAAATGGACATTTGGCAAAAACTAAGTAGGAACTTGGAATAAAGGACTTTTAGTTAATAATAATGCTCACTTAATAATGACTGGTTCATCAGTTACAAAAAAATGTGCCATATTAATATAAAATGTTAATAATAAGCAAGACTGAGTGTGGGATATGAGAATTCTCTACCTTCGCAATAATTCTGTAATTCTAAAACTGTTCTAAAATAAGAAGTTTATTTTTAAAAAATGATTCACTTACTGTCAATTTTGCCAAATTAAGATTCTATTGTAAGGAATAGTCCCAACTCTTTAAAAACTATTGTTTCTTCTTCAGGCATATTTTTAAGAGAAAAGCAAAACTCAGGCTTGGAGAGCAGAGAAGGCATGTGATTGGCGTGGGGGGAAGGAAATGCCCTGAGAAAGAACAGCAAGACCTGTCATTTCTACCACGCCACTAGCAACGTGGCTCTTTTCATTCTGAAAACCAAGAAACCTCCCAACGTGCTCACAACATACAGAGCCTCTTCCGACCATGGGGCAAAAAGGCTGGAAGTAGCAGTGATGACAGAAAAGTTGATGGTGCTAAGAAGTTATCATTGAACTGAGGTTTTTGCTGAAAGATAAATCAGTCCCTCTGAGGAATTTTATGACCCAAACTGCCCTAAGGTCCCCAAAGCCCAAAGAAACATCTGGTATCTAAACAGTTATTTCTACTTTTAACAAAAGAAGTCAAGCCGGGCAGGTGGCTCAGGCCTGTAATCTTAGGAATTGGGAGGCTGAGATGGGAAGATTGCTTGAGGCCAGGAGTTCGAGACCAGCCTGAGCAAGCAAGACCCTGTCTCTACATAAACTAGGAAAATCAGTCAGGTGTGGTGGCACCCGCCTACAGTTCCAGCTACTCTGGAGGCTGAGGCAGGAAGACAGCTTGAGCCAGGAGTTTGACGTTGCAGTGAGCTATAATCACACCTCAGTCCTCGTGCCTGGGCAACAAAGCAAGACCCTGTCTCAAAAAAAAAGAAAAAAGCAGTCAGAAAAGTACTGAGTATGTGTGATTTAGTAGTCTTTCAAATTTTATTTGCTCTGGTTCTGTTAAAACACGTGCAGATGGAAATTCTACAGTAAATAAACGTTATGCTGCTTCAGTAAATAGAGTTAGGTGGTTTCCTTGTTTGTTTTTCAAATGAAAAACTGTGGTTAAAATGGATTGTGTGCTAGATTCTTGCTCCCATGTCTAAAGAAAGCCCAGCCAGCTGCAATCTGAGCCACCATTCTTCACCTGGTGGCAGCCATCCAAACCTCAAGACCAACGTCTACGAAGGGGGAAAGAGCTTCCGTAAGGCTTACACTTCCAAGTTTCAACCTTTAAAGAGGCAGCAAATGAGAATTAGGACTATCCATACCATAAAAAATTATCATAGTGAAAGTGAAAATTTACCCTACACTACCCAAGAACTGACACACTACTATATGGCAAATCTAAAACAAAACCCAAAAGATGAACTATACTATACAGTATCCATAAACATGTTTTACATACATTTGATGGGTGAATCTAATACAAAATGTACAGCAAGGTTTACCCATAATTTAAAGGGCAAGAGTTGAGTAAACCTCTTCGGGAAAGATAATGCAGGCAAAGTGAGAAACAAGCTGTAATGACTTACTACCTACGGGAATAAGATGAGTGGGCTGGGATTCTTCCAGTTTGTTCCTCAACCAGTCAAAATCCTGGTATCTTCGACGAACAGAATATTCTGGCAGGTCAAACTCCACCCGAGTACTCTGCAAATAAGAACAGAATGGAAAAAAATAAGCATAAGGGAATAGTAGCATATTTTGGCTGAAGGGAAGGAAAAAAGCTCTCTCAGAATAACTAAACCAGGCAAGAACACACTTTCCTACCACCGAATGCATCAGCCAAATGGCAGAGTTTACCAACACAGAATGACTAGCCTGGGCTACTCAGCCCAGTTAAAAATTCAAGAAGCTAGAATAAAAATGTCAGGGTATTTTTTTCCTCTGTATCCTCAGGAAATGGAACTCAGCTATCCCTCAGAATTGTTTAGAAACATTGATTCATTTCCTCCAAGCTTAACTCTGAGAATTTCTTTTAGCAGAATAATTCTACTTAGGATATTGCTACTGAATCCAAATCTGTGAAAAGAAATTAAGTCTACACCTTCTGCTAAATATGCTGACAAATTTTGCCAAAAGGGAAATAAACAAAAAGTAGAGATAACAGATCACTGCTCATTTAGGATGGAGATTAGAAAAGATTTTTGCTTAATCTGCCATATTCTTCCGGAACCATAACCTTGAAACTATGTTGTATTTTAGGTGCATAAGAAAAATCTAGAAGGAAATATAGTAATACCAAAATGCCACTGTTACAAAAGAAATTTTAATAATCTTATCCCCTTTCCTGAATTGTTAAAGTTTTCTGAAATGTGATTGCAGCACTTTAATGAAAACAAATGTTAAATAAAATTAAGTTGATTTATATCAAAATAAGATTTTTACTCAGTAATTTGCTCAAACTGTGTCTCAGATAAGCCATTTTTCCCTATGAGTGCAGAGACTATATGACAGTCACTGTTCTCAGAAATTAAAGTACAAGATAAAAATGGTCAGGCTACATTTCACAAATTTACTCTTTCAAACCAAAAGTCTGTTTTAATGCACAACACCAAGAAAATCTTAAAAAAACACATGAACAAGAGTCATACAGAGAAAAAGCTGTGAACAGCTCTGGTATTGAAAATTATGATTTCATCCTCCCCCAAAACCTGTGCTCACAGTCTGAGCAAAATTGTGAAGTTAAAGGATTCAATCTCGTATGGCCCCCCAACTCACTCAGCATCGTTTCCCCCTTTCAAGTCCCACGCACCAGCATACGCCTACGAAACGCAACCTTGGCTGGGCGCAGTAATCCTAGCACTTTGGGAGGCCCAGGCAGGAGGATCACTTGAAGCCAGGAGTTGGAGACCAGCCTGAGCAGGGGTGAGACCTTGTCTCTATAAAAACTAGAAAAATTAGCCAGGCATGGTGGCACCTGCCTGTAGTCCCAGCTACTCGGGAGATTGGCGGGTAGGACTGCTCGAGCCCCGAAGTTTGAGGCTGCAGTGAGCTATGATGACACCACTGCACTGTAGCCTGGGCAACAGAGCCAGACCATCCCTGTCTCAAAACACACAAACAAATAAACAAAAAACCCTTCCCCCATGTTGGGGAGGTAGGCTGGAAAATATGAGGAAATTCATTCGACGTAGTTATTTGTGACTAATATATGAGAAGACTCCCCCAAATTAGCACTGTGACATTGGAGAGAGGAAAAACACAATACTTAAATCCAAAGAATAAGTCACTGCTGACTAATTTTCAGGCATAGCATGACAGAAATATTGGGAGCACGATATTTTGGGCTGGATGATAAAAAGAAGAAGAAAAGAAAAGAAAAAAGAAATAATGGGAGCAGGTAGCCGGACACACCCCCTAGGCAGGGTAGGAGGAACTCTGCGCCCCACAGTTCTTGCACCAACCCCGCCCCCCTTCCAGAGCCCTGTGATACCACTAAGCCTCCCCTGAGCTATAGTTTCCTCAACGGTTAAGAAGAAAGTTGTAAGGGAAGTTCTTCAAGACCCCCACATCCCCCCGCGACAGGCTCCATCTGAGGACTTGCCCATGATCATGGCCCACAAGGGGTGTATGCTGAAAGGTACCAAATGAAAACAACTCATTTCCACTGTAAAGGAAACATGGAGGGCTCTACTTTTTGCCTTCTTAAATGTTACATGATCATCAGCTGACAATTTCTCTTTGTTTTTCAAATCCATTTCACAAATTACAGTGTATGTAACATTTCTACTCCAACTTTGAAATCAATTTTTGGTAATTACAAAAAGTAGTATGATAAAACACAAGTTTTGCTGCAACCAATTTCACTTTTGGGGAACAGATTTTTTTTTCCTTCTTCTTCTTCTTCTATTTATTCAGGTTATATATATTTATTTTAAAACTTCAGGAAAAATAAAGAAAAGAGATCAGCCATAATCCCTCTAAATAGAGAAAGGCACAATTAACACTATGGATTATATCTTACTGTGTTTTTTCTATGTATATTCATTCATTCACTCATTTATCTTTAATATATCTTGGCCATTCTTCTATCTCAATAAGTTCAGATCTACATAATCATTTCTAACATATAGTAGTCCACTGAATGGCTATACCATAATTAAACCAAATCCCATTTAAGTTGTTCACAAATTTTCAATCAATAAACAATGCTATAGTACGCATCATTAGGTCCCTGTCTGATAATGCCCTTAAAATAAATTCCTAAAGATAGAACTGCTGGATGAAAAAGTACACGTATTTTTAATTGCCAAATTGCTTTCAGAAATATAGCAATTTATATACACATATATATATTTTATTTTTTATTTTTGGACACAGGGTCTCGCTCTGTTGCCTAGGCTAGAATGCAGTGGTGTCATCGTAGCTCACTGCAACCTCAAACTCCTGGGCTCAAGCGATCTTCCTGCCTCAGCCTCCCGAGTGCCACCACACCCAGCTAATTTTTCTATTTTTCGTACAGACGGGGTCTCACTCTTGCTTAGGCTGGCCTCGAACTGGCCTCCGGCAATCCTCCCACCTCCACCTCCCCAAATGCTAGGATTATAGGCATGAGTGACAGCACCCAGCCAGGAACTAGTTATCTTTGATGGACTGATAACTGAAAAATAATATACCATGTTTATTTTTGTTCCTTTAATAACTACTGAAGTTGAACAAGTTTGTCAGCCATATGTTTTTCTTCTTTTGTCGGGGTCTTTTTTTAAATTGTGAGTCAAATCTTTTTCATTTATGTAAGCTCTTTATTGCCATTTGTCTACCATAATTTCCATATGGTTTTTCTTATACAGAATTTTTTCACTGTTATATAGTTGATTTCATCCTGTTTTTTCCCTCTTTTAAGGTTGCTACTATTTATCTCAGGAATGGAAAAACAAACACCACACGTACTCTAATAATTGGGAGCTAACTGATGGGCACAAAGAGATGTATATGTCATTGGAAATTAAGAAGGGGGGAGAAGGGGACGGGTGAAAACTTACTTATGAGGTACAACGGCCACTATTTGGGTCATGGGCACACTAAAAGCCCTGACTTAAGCACTGTGAAAGGTATTCATGTAACAAAAACACTTGCACCCTCCTTAATATTTTGAAATTTAAAAAAAAAAGGCTGCTACTTTTGGTGTCTCAATAAGGAGCCCATCCCCATTGCAAGCTTATAAAAATACTCACCTGTATTCTCTCCTTTATTTATGGTTTTCCTTTCTATTTATGTCTTTAATCATTGTTATTCTACTTCTAGATATCTACCTTTGGAAAAAAATGTTTAAACTATGACAAAGATATTTGTATAATGATCTTCATTTACAATATTGTTTAAAATAGCAAAGGAATAGAAGTAACCTAAATGTCCAACAGTAAAAAAACTGTTAAGGAAATTTATAGTATATTTATTCAATGGTCATCAGTAATTATGTTTGTAAGACATTCTTAATGACAAAAAATGCTTCGATAGAGTTTTAAGGGAAAATGGCAGGATACAAAATTAATTGTACATACATTATGATTTCATTTGTGTTAAAAATGGATATAAAAAATCAGAAGAAAAATTTAGAACTGATAATGAGAACTGTCCTCTTGATACTCACCCTTCTTTCCAAATTTTATACCATTCTCATACAGTATTTTTATAGTCCACATCAAAAAATGCTCATTTTTAAAAAGCTCCCTTACGGACATAGGGAACTTAATACAGCAGGAAAAACTTGTTTGATGCTTTCAAAGCAATAAGGTAAAAAAATCATCATAAAACAGAAGGAGGCTCACACTCTCTGACCCAGTATTTATTTCACTTATTTTTACCACAGCTTGTTCTAGAAAAGATGTAGTGATATGTAAAATATGATCAAATGACATAAATTAGAAGTAGGTGAGAAAGGTAAGAGAAAAACAAGGACAGGGAGAAAAAGCAGAGCCAGGAACCAGGCTAGCAATGCACCCCCACGATGAAACGCCGCGCCCGCTCAAACTGGGCCACAGACACTGCTTTGAATTTCTGGAGAGAAAACCGTTTTTAGGACTTACAGTATTCATAAAACATGCAGACCAGTAAAACTCCAACCGTGAGTTTGTAGTAAATTTTTCCTCTGTAAAATTCAAGGTCTAAGTTAGAAAGAAAAATAAAGAAATATATGTTTATCTCTATTTTCTAACATCTGTGGTAAACAAAAGCATCCACCCACAATTCCATAACCAGAGACAACCACTACATCGTTTTGCTCTGTGCTCTTCCACATTGTGTGTCCACAGCCTAGAATGTGCAAAGATCACGGTCATGGATATACACCTAAACTCAGATCTAGAATAGGACACCAAACACAAAGCCACGATCCAATCAATCGCCCAGCAGGGTGCCCTCTCTGCTGGGCCCACCCTACCACATAAGGTCTCACCTTCTGCCCCAGGAGCTGAGGTGCCCAACAACTGTGGCCCAGAGCTCTTCCAAAGAATCTCCATTCAATCCAAAATTTACAGCGGGCTCACTCCAGACAGATTTGGTCCAGGACACCGCTGGATCCTAAGAAGTCTAAGTGACCCCCATCTCCCAACACAGGGACCTCTTCCCCTATCAGGTAATAACCAGCTAATCCCATTTTGCCTCAACCCCCCTAAGAGAACACCTGAGAATGAAGTCTAGAAAGGCTTTTGGCCTTTCATCCTCACACTCTTCTGGCTTCCTTTCTTCTGACACGAGCATCCATTTATCTCCTTCCTCTCAGAGCTTTCCACCAAGCTCTCTGGAACGCCCATTCCAAATTAACAGACTCCTGTTGTTCTTCAGCCTGTTCAAATTCTGAAACCTGACTCGCCCCTGAGAATACAGCCTCCCTGCCGCCTGTCCCTCCCTGAGCTGCTCATTTTCTCACATGCCACAAACCTCACTCGCCCCAAGGCCAGGAGTCACTGTGGACTTCCTCCTCACTGCATGCTGCTCCTCGCCGCCACTCCTCCGCGGCCCTGGGGAAACCCTTCTGAGGCCCAGGCCATCGAGCTACAGACACCCTCTATCCCTCCTCACAGCTGTCATCAACTGACAGCCCTGTCAGTTCTCCTGATTCCCTGCAGATCCAGGCTCCTGGCTCTTCTTCCAAAAGCCCTTCCATAAGCTGGATGCCCTAAAGATAAGGTGGTTCACACGTACACCTGCCTGTGAGCCAGCAATGTCCCCTTCCACTCCAGGGCCTCTCCACAGACTGACACCAGGCAGAAATTCACACATCTCCCTCTCTCAACAGCACCCCTGTATTTCAGGCTCTGTTTCCCAACACCCCTGGTTTTGCAGCCTCTTGGGACCTCAAGGTCCTTGACATTCGTCCATTCAGATCTTTACTTCCTTCTTTATTCAGTGTCCATCCCGTGGCCCAGCATGTCAAGCCCTTACCTACCGCAAGGATTGAAACGCTCCTCCCCGCACTGTCCATTCACCCAACTCTGGCACAAACGCAGCCATCCACGTCTTGCTTTCCCAGCGTGTGAGCACACGCTGCTGGGGAGGAAACAGAATCAGGCAGGCAGGAGACTGGCACAAGGTCTCCACCCGCACCCTCAACACTGCCAAGCAACCTCCTTGCGCTGCCTTAGTCAGCTCTCTCTCATTTTCCACCTCAGTTATCAAAAAGTCTGTAAAAGTTCCGAAACCTTCTAATCCCCACTTGGAAACCTCCCTCTCACTCTCAGGAGAAGACCTCGTCTATTCAGAGAGAAAACTGCAGCTTTAAGCAAAGAACCCCCTAACTTTCTGCCACAAAACAAACTTCCCTTCTTTCTCCAGAAGCAATGGAATGAGTGCACCTCCCGCACCGGGGGCCAATCCCTCTACTTTTACTCAGACTGTTATCTCCTTCCGCCTTCCAGCAGCTTCCATCCCACTCTCCAGTCTTCAACCTAATGTCTCCTTCTCTACCAACACTGGACACTTGGCACTTAAACAAGTCTCTTCATCCTTTAAAAACCCACAGAAGCCTCCCTCTCCCTCAACCCCCACACCCTCCTCCCGCTACTGCTCGCTCTCTATGCTCGTTTTCACTGCCAAGCTACCAACACGCGTCTTCTCTGTCTTACTCCCACTCACGCCAACCCACTGCAAACTGAGTTCTGCACCACCACACCCGTGACGCTCTCCTTCCAGTCAGCAACAGCCTTCTTTTCGTCACATCCAACATCCACTCATACGTAACCTCTCACCAGCATTTACACTCTGTTGACCGCTGAGGCATCTGGAAAGAGGAACTGGTTGGGGCATAAGACTTTTTCCACGCCCCGCCCCCACTCCCCCAGAGATAGGGTCTTGCTCTGTCGCTCAGGCTGAAGTGCAGTGGTGCAATCCCAGCTCACTGCAGTCTCGAACTCCTGGGCTCAAGCAATTCTCCTGCTTCAGCCTCCCGAGTTGGTCTACAGGCACGTGCCATTGTGCCTAGCTTTTTTTTTTTCTTTTTTTTTTATAGACAGGGTCTTGATATGTTGTCCAGGTTGGTCTCAAACCACTGGCCTCAAGTGATCCTCCCATCTCAGCCTCCTGAGTAGCTGTCGGGGGACAGGGTAAAAAACAAAAGAAGGAGGGCCTCTGGAGGGAGTTGAAGGTTCTTCTCTATTTCTTCACCCTCAGGTCTATTTCTACATCATCAGTTTCAACAGCCAGGCCATGGTACTGGATCACAAGTGCTGAGTGTGGGAGCCATCTCTCTCTTGGAAATCATGTCTTTTGGAAGTCTAGCACAATTAAGTGTACAAATTCTAGAAACAGACAGGCCTAGACTCAAGTTCTAGCTCCACTATATATTAGCTGCATGTCTTTGAGCAATTTTTTAAATATCTCTGATGCTGTTTTCTCATTTGTAAAATAAGAACAGTACCAGTATCTACTTCATGGAGTGTGAAGATTAATAATATACTTAAAGCACTTAGCATAAGAGAAATGATGGCACATCCACATGCTGGAACACTACTGCAGTCTTATAAATGATGGCATAAAAGTGTGCTTACCAGTGTTTACTGGCACAGAAAGATGTTCACAATGTTTAAGTGAACTGGCAGCATGCGAAATACTTATTTGTGTAAGTGGATAGAGAAAAACAGCACAGAAAGTTATCAGTGATTATTTCTGGCTAGTGAGCTTATAGGCATTATGTTATTGTTTTAGCTTACTTGCACTTTCTATTTTTTCTACAACGAACATACATTATTTATATAAAATAAAAATGAAAGGGTTTCTATTGCAAAAGAGTACAGCACATAGTAAGTATCAATAACTAGATATTATGTTACTTTCTAGGAGCCTGCAGAGAAAAAAGCCAGGAGCTGCCTGCCCTGAGAATGCCTCAACTGGCTCTCCACCACTGGAGACAGAAGATATTGACAGCTTAGACTTGGGTAGGTAATTCTTTGCCAACATTAGCTCTCAGCCCTAGACTCATTTTAGCTCAGGTGAAAAGAACTCTGTACTTCACCCAGCTTTGGTCATCAGGAATCTGAATTAGGATTTGGGAGTCTCAAAGTAATAAAGCAAAGCATTTGTACAGCCTCATCCTCTGCCTGTTAACTTTGCTTGACAACCTCAGCAGAAGTGGAGGTCCCAAGACAGGATCAGGTGTTGGGATTCTGTGTCCCTGTTTGTCTTCTTTCTCTCATGCCCACACGTCTCTACATATCCTTTAACACAACTTTCAGAAAGAAGGCTCCAAACGCACCGCGAAGATATTAAACCTGGTGTCACTACTAGAAACAGGAAAAGAGGGGCCAGGTGTTGTGGCTCACGCCTGTAATCCTAGCACTTTGGGAGGCCAAGGCAGGCGTTCAAGACCAGCCTGGGCAACATAGCGAGACCCCATCTTTATAAAAAATAGAAAAATTAGCCAGGTGGCATGTGCCTGTAGTCACAGCTGCTCCGGAGGCTGAGGCAAGAGGATCACTTGAGCCCAGGAGTTTAAGGTTGCAGTGAGCTATGATGACTCCACTGCACTCTAGCCTGAGCAACAGAGCAAGACCCTATCTCCAAAACAAAAGAAAAAAAAGAAAGTATGGTTTGGGACCAGATGTGGAAGAGATGGTAAGAAGTAAAACTTAGATCTGCAACGAGATCATCTTGAAGGGGCTACTACCATCACAGCCAAGTAAAATGTGGGATTGTAACTCGGAAAATGTTACGCTAAGGTATTCACTGACTTATAGGAAATCAACTAAGCCCATGAGAAGAGACGGAAATAAGAACCCAAAGGGAAAAGGGCAGGGAAGGAAGGGAAGAAGAGACGTAGGAAAGACGTGAGTTGCGGCATGAGCACTGGCCTATGAATCAGTTATCACAAGTCCTGGAGTATTTGCATTTTGGGGCCAGAGGAATCAAGTAGCAGTGGAGAAAACGTCAGGGCAGGCAAGCATTGCTGTGCCAGTGAGGCAGTCCAGTCACCTTGCCATTTGGCCGCGTACAGCACCGAGTCAAGAAAAACACGGTTTGCATTTCACTGACTTCAGGGTAAAAAATAAGTTCACCCTAGGAAAAAATAAGTAATTCCTGAAAATATGTATATTAACCTAGGACTCCGAGGAAGTAACATACACCTAAGCACCTAGCCCAACGTCAGAGAAGCAGTAGGCGCCCAGTGGCAGTGGTGATGGGCAAAGACGGTGTGTGTACCTGTGCGCGTGCATGTATGCACAGACAAATCTTCGAATGGGAACCAGGTGCAGAAAGGACAGGGTAACAATATCAAAAACTTGGGGGGAGGCTTAAACATCCACAGAGAAAAAATATTGTACAATCACTGCATAAATAATTATGCAGAGACTGAAGGAATAAGCTAGATACAGTCACATGAACATAGAAAGGTCTTGAAACATACTGTAAAATGAAAGGGAACGTTAGACAGCACTATTACATTGAAATCTAAATTATATATATTCTAATTATATGTATGTGAATGTAAATGCAAAGAAAAAGGATTTAAAGGACAGGCACCAAATTTTAGCAATGGTTGCTTTCAGCAAGAATCACCACCTAAATGAGAAGGGCTACGAAAGACTCCTGGTTTCTACTCCATATTTGGTCTTTAGTATTGTTTCTTTTATTTTTTACAATAATGTATTACTTGTATAATTTTTAAAATACAACATTTTCATCTAATAAAAGATGAAGAAACAAAATATGAGTGTATTTTATTCTCTGCCTTTCTTTCCAAAGAGTTTATTTTTTTATGATTTACTTTTTAATATGGGCTGTATAGTCCCACAAATTCAAGTCAGAATCCTGGTTAGACTTTGTGACCTTGAAAAAGTTACTTAAAACTTTCTGCTTCCCTTCTCCTCATCTACAAAACTGTAACTAAAAGATACAACTTTTAGGATTGCTGTAACAATAATTAAAGCTTGACACCCCACCCACTACCTGCCTGGCACACGGCAGAAAGTCAGTAAGTATTAATTCCTGTCCTCTTATTCCTTCTCTCCCTACCAACAACCCCAAGTAGGCCAAATTATAATCATGGTCTCGTCACAGTGATTTAGGTTGATAAAATGATTCATAAATTTCAATAGTAATATAATATCAATGTGTTAAATAGTATCATGATAGAAAATAAGAGCAAGTATAGGGATTAAATGTTTCTTTGAAAGATCTTAGTGATAATTTCTCCCTCGTTTTAAGATTTAAAAAACCCACTGTTGTATATAGATATAATCCTTTTAATCTGAATACATGCACTCTCTCAAAATGTCACATCCGCAATTGTAATAAAGGTGAACAAAGGGAGGGAGAAAGCAAAGGCAGAAGTCAGAGAAGCAGGACCCCAATTCCAAGACTACGCAACACAGGCATATATAACAAAGGGACCTACTTTGGTGGTGATCCTATACGTGATGTAGGTCTCCATCGTACACACGTGCTTCTTGGGATCGTCAACTGTGACAAAGAGATCTCTGGTCTCACCATCAATGTCATCATCAAGTTGAAGTCTGTTGAGAAGGGAAGACGAAGAAGCTGGACTTGAAGTGCCTGCTGGAGTTCCACCGTTGGGCAAAATGAGATCCTAAAAGAAGAAAAGAGTTACCTTACAAATTAAATGGAAACACACACCTGTAGAGTATCAGCAAAGGCAATCGGTTTAACTACTAAACACCTCTGAAATACAGAAATCACTTTCAAAAAATGTGAGCCTCAGGCCGGACACGGTGGCTCACGCCTGTAATCCTAGCACTCTGGGAGGCCGAGGCGGGTTGATCGTTCTGAGCTCAGGAGTTCGAGACCCCGTCTCTACCAAAAATAGAAAGAAATTAATTGGACAGCTAAAAATATATATAGAAAAAATTAGCCGGGCATGGTGACGCATGCCTGTAGTCCCAGCTACTCGGGAGGCTGAGACAGTAGGATTGCTCGAGCCCAGGAGTTTGAGGTTGCTGTGAGCTAGGCTGACGCGACGGCACTCGCCCCAGGCAAGAGAGTGAGACTCTGTCTCAAAAAAAAAAAAAAAATGTGAGCCTCTCCTTACTCAGTGTCTCTTGAGTGATCAGGTCTTTCACGACCAAGAGAAACAAACTATGGCAGTGCTCTGGATCAAATTCGTGCCAATTCATCTTTTAGGAAGTGCTGGAGGAACCAACACAAGCAAATAGTTCAGGGACAGCGAAAACAAGAGCCCCACCATTGTAAGAATTCAACAGAGAAAGAACTCTGAGCACACCATATACTCTTGTTTTTCCCACTTTCTCAAGACCACCCCACACCTGGGCCCAGGCAAACGTTAAGGGGACTGAATCCTCTTAAATCCTTAACACATAAAAACTCAATCAGCCACCACAACCGGACAACTAAACATTATGTGCTACCTAAAAGACATTCACACTGCCACTTATGAAGTATGCTTGCCAAAAAAAGTCAAATATGAATCCTAAACATACCTCTAGAAACAGCGCCAATTTATAGGAAATACAGAGAAGTGAGGAACATGTTCAATGATACTATAAGGATACAATCAGCAAAATCCACACTAGGTGAAACTATTAAGAACTAGAGATCCAGCTTCTCCAATAAACAAATTGCAAGAAAAAAAAACAGAGAGAAGGAGCACCTGAGGATGTAAAGAAACTTAGGAGATCAACCAACTGCATTAAAACAAAATGTAAAGATTTTGAGATGTTCAGGGAAATTTAAATATTGATGATATTAAGGAATCATTAGGTGTAATAATGGAAGCATTATGATTTTCCAAAGTCTTCATCTTTTAGAAATATATACTGAAATACTTACGGATGAAATAAGATGTCTGGCATTTGCTTCAGAATAATTAAGAAGGGGTAGGTGGGGCTATAAATGATGCAAGATGTTCAAGAGTTGGTAATTGTTTTTTTTTTTTTTTTTTGGAGACAGAGTCTCACTCTGTTGCCCAGGCTAGAGTGCCGTGGCATCAGCCTAGCTCACAGCAACATCAAACTCCTGGGCTCAAGCGATCCTCTTGCCTCAGCCTCCCGAGTAGCTGGGACTATAGGCATGCACCACTATGCTTGGCTAATTTTTTTTTCTATATATATTTTTAGTTGTCCAGATAATTTCTATTTTTAGTAGAGACAGGGTGTCACTCTTGCTCAGGCTGGGAGAGTTGGTAATTGTTGAAGCTGGTACTTGCAGCTTCATCATACAATTCTCTCCTCTGTTGTATATGCTTAAAATTTTCCTCAATAAAAAAGTTTTAAAGGGGGAGGGGAAGTGGTTGGGGGAACAAAAGGAAGGAAAGATTGAAAAATTACATTGCTGATGAGCAAAAAGAAAGAAATAGAAAAATGACAGACCTTTTTCTCTTTAGGCCTTAGTAGGAAGCCACCTAAATAAATTATGTCCCTACGATATTCAAAAAAGGCTGTGAAATTCAAAGGGCCCAGTCTTACAGTTAATTTCTTGGTTTTAAGAAACCAGATAACAGAACAGAGCCCTGCCTAGCAGATGTGAAAGCCTCTGAACGTCATCTTGGAATCACTGGGAGACAAAAACTAAGGAATATGGTAAGAGACAGGACACCATGGAAAGGGCCTTGATGACCTGTGGGTCATCAGATCACAGGCTGAGAACGGGGAGGTGCTTTCCCCGTATTCTCTCTTCTTGGAGCTCTGCAGGCTGGATGCGGCCCAGCCCCCAGATGAGAGAACACACAGGAAACCAGAGGTCAACCTAGCAGTCACACCCGTGAGCTCCAGCTGATCACGGGCTTGTGGGAAGAAGGAGGGGACAAGGCAGAGGGAAGCATGGCCTGGCGTCAAGGGCAATGTCACCAGCTTGGTGGGCGATGGAAAGTACCATTCAACTCAAGTACCAGAAAAGGCACCTTCCTTTGTCTCCCATCTGCACTGACCACAGATCATTTAATCACATACTTATGCAATATGAAAAGTTTTTGTAATTACTAAAAGGGCACCATTTTTACAGAAGGTACTCATGGGAATGGAATCACCCCCCACACACACTTCTCAGCTATGTTTCTGACCACAGGGCAGGTCCAGGAGCTCGTCACACCCTCGGCAGCTGCTCGTGGTGTGGACGCGACTGCAGAGCCCAGCTAGAGACCAGGCACATCTGACTGCTGTCTCAGCTACTGGGACCACGGGGCATGTACCATCCACACCCCAGTGTCTGGGGGTCTGAGAAGGGATGTCATCTTCTCTGGAACTCTAAGATATCTATCTTGTCTTGGTCATTTCAGTAAATATTAATATTTAACTCACTGACTGCCATGCACACACAAAAGAAAACAGAAACTTTTCCTCGGGGCTATAGTGTTTTATTATGAAAACAGAATAAAAACTTTGAGTGTAATTTAAAGGTAAACACACATAGAAAAATGAAAATTATTGACTTCTATTCATTTAATCCACATTTTTAGAATTAAATTGTCCATATTAATTGTAATAATAAGAACATCAACAAGTAAGATTGCATATATGCTTCACACAACCCCAGGGTCAAAACTAGGGTGAGCTGAATACAACTCTCACGGCAGGCAGTCAATGTGTCAAACACTGATCTCAGGCAAGACACCATGACAGGCACTGCAGGGGCCCAACCGTAGCATTTTATCAACGCTAGCACACTGACCTCAGAACAGCTCTGTCAGTGGCCAAACACTGCACGAAAGAAAGAATTCAAAATCTTAAGTCAGATAAGCCAACATCAGCTCAGATAAGCCAACATCAGCTCAGATGGTGGTTTTCCACAATCTGGCCTGGACCAAACTTAAACTTAGCAGCCTTGTTTCTCACCATCTCATTTCCAGGCCCCACCATGCTGTTTCACACCCCATCTTTGCTTGAAATTCCTCCCTGCTGCTTTTTGCCTTTTTTTTTTTTTTTACATAGAGATCTTCAAATATCTCACAGGAATCTGCTCAAATGCTCTCTCCTCCTAAGCCTTCCTTGACTTACTCCCTGGGAGAATTAGTCACCCCCTTCTCAATACTTTGAAAACACCACCACTGAAGCAATTTTCACAGTTTTAATCATTTATTTACACATCTAACTTATCCACAAATACTGTAAGTCTCCAAAGAATGTAACTGCCGGTTCGTGTGAGTGTGTGTGTATTGTGTGAGTGTGTGTGATTATCTGTCCATCTCTCCCCAGGTCTAGCATTGACTCCAAGCCAACTCCCCTAACCATTTGCTCTGGGGACCTCAGCCAATAACCTTCCAGGAACAGCCCATGTAAAAGTCTGAAATGTCTTGGTCAGACAGTGTGGAGTTAAATAGTTCTCAAATCAGTTGTTAGGGGTGGGAAAGGGAGAGTCAGTCAATCAGATCTTGTCACATACTCCAGATAATTTTCCTCCTAGGACTACACAACCAGGGGGAAACACCTGTATGCTTCCATTCCAGGGCGTTCCCTGGAATATAACTTGAGCATCGATAACTGACAAGCTACCAATGTCTATAATCTCTTTATTTTAATATAATTTTTTATTTTTTATTTTATTTTATTTTTTTTTTTTGAGACAGAGTCTCACTCTGTTTGTTGCCTGGGCTAGAGTGCCATCTAGCCTGGGTTTAAGTGATCCTCCAGCCTCAGCCTCCCGAGTAGCTGGGACTACAGGTGCGTACCACGACGCTCAGCCAATTTTTTCTATTTTAGTTGCCTGGCTAATTTGTTTTGTTTTTTTTTTTTTTTTTTTTTTTTTTTTTTTTTTTTTTTTTTTTTTTTTTTTTTTTTTTTTTTTTTTTTTTTTTTTTTTTTTTTTTTTTTTTTTTTTTTTTTTTTTTTTTTTTTTTTTTTTTTTTTTTTTCAGTAGAGACGGGGTCCCGCTCTTGCTCAGGCTGGTCTCAAACTCACAGAAACAGAGATCTGAGCTCTAAGGCAGGTGGCATGTGGTGGCAGCACCTTTATGACCAATGTAAATTATAGAATGCTTGGCTCAACACAAAAGCCTGTTTCACTTTTGCTACCCTATAGTCCATTCTACAACTGCAGCCAGAGTGCTCTTTGAAAAATGTAAATCAAAACATGTTACTCCCCTGCTCAAAACTCTCGAAGACATCCCATGACATTCAGAAGAAAATCCTAACTCCATCCCATAACCCGCAAGGGCTGACATGACTAGTCCTGACCCTACTCTCCAACCTCATGGCCAACATTTCCCTCAGTTCATCCAGCCCTAGATACACCAGCCTTCCGTCTAGCCCTTGCACTGCATGGGCTCACTCTGACCTCAGGGCCTTTGCACCTGCTGCTCCCTGTCCCTGGAACACTCCTCCTCCTCCAGATCCCTGTGTGGCTGGCTCCTCCCTTCAATAGGTTTCTGCTCAAATGACTGCTCTCCTACTCAGAGAGGCCTCCTCAACTCATAAAATGTAAAAATATCCCCGCACCCTGCCCCCATCACCCTCTAGCCCCTTCTACGGCTTGTTCTCTTTACAAGATTTATCACTATTTGAAAATGTATTATATATTGATCAACTATCTGATTTCCTACTAGTCTGTAAATTCCATAAGAGCAGAGACCATGCTACCCCTGGCACACAGTAGCTACTCAGTAAGTATTTAATTAATGAATGAATGAATGAATCTTAGAAATGACCCAATTCAATCCCTTGCCAAAGAAGGTACACAATAAATGTCTGTGGAATGACAATGCAACTGAGACTAACCTGAGCCACACCGCCCAGTTTTGAACCCTAGTTCCACCATCTACTAGCAGTGTGACTTAAGCAAGCTTTTTAATCTTTCTATGCCCCAGTGTCCTCATTTATAGAACAGGTATAACGGAATTGAGCTAGTTAGTATATGGAAGCAATTGGAATAGTGCCTGGAACATGGTAGGAGTAGGGGCTCTATCACTATTCACTCACTGAAAAAAATTAAAAACCTACTTATCTATAAGTAGTTGTAAGTATTCTTGCACCTCCCTATAAACTATGAAGCTGGGTTTGCAGTAGACATGTAATAAATGCTGCCAAAAAAAAAATTGCAGTAAGAGTCATAGTTGGTGCCTCAAATATATTGTCTTAATGATTTTATCATAGCGATAGATATTTAGAATAGCCCTTGTGAGGAGTTACAACTACACTGTTGATAAATAAATGAAGACTCCCATTGCTACAAAATATCAACTCTCACCACATAGGTTCCACCGTAAAAGCATTTTTCTTCCTCTTCCTCCTCCTTTTTTTCTACCTGACAAAGAGAGATACAGAGACGGCTGGATTGCTTTAGAAAACTCTCTGGTTCAAAGAATTTAAATTTTAAGATCCACCACTGTGGTCAGCCAGCCACAAGACAGAATATTAAATTACGATAAATCACTGGTAAAAATTCTGTATCACAGTAAGCATATGGCTTATGAAAAGAGCGTGGTATGCATCGGAGCCAATACAGATGTAATAAAAACAAGTCGTACTAAAATAATCTGATTTCCCTTTTTGATAATATTAGAGAAACGAGGGCAACAGGATGATCCAGTTTCAAAAGAGCTTGGCAAAGCCTCTCGAGGCACCTTTACAGTGAAGGGGAGAACGACGGCTCTCTGAATGCACAGACCGCACCTCGCCTGTCATGATGTGCCTCCCTAGTGCCAGGTACACAGCAGATGCTTGAAGAATAGACGTGCCCCATATGAACTGAACAGAACACTCTTCATTGTTGGTTTTGTTGTAAAATTAAATTTAAGCCCAATTTGGAGAATAAACGTAAAGGGACAAGCTCAAAAATGTGCTGTTCAAAGGTATTCACAACACAACAAAGACAGAGCGAAACCTGGAAAAACCCCAAAGGCTTGATAACCAGGAAATGACTGTGTTTACATTAATAAGACAGAATGTTACACACTCCTTTAAAAATTATAAATCTAGACCTCTAGATAAACCCAGTGAACTAAACACAAGCCTTTGTTTTCTCCCTTTTTCCGCCCTCCAGATACTAACCGAACCTAGAAAATGAGAAAAGAATCTGGGGGAGGAAAAATGAACAAGGAAAACAGTGACGGGGGCCACATCAATACTGGACACTAGGAAAGGCTGCCATCTAAATGCCAAAACTTTCAAAGGTTTTCTACTGGATGTAACTGAGCCACAACTGAAAAAAGAACTCAGAGGTATCTTTAACCCATGTTACTGAGGTTACTTAAGGTTATCAAGATAACCTAAGAAGTAGAAAATATCCTAAACCCCCCTCATATGCACCCCAATTTGAAAGTGCAGTTGTTAGGGGGAACAGGATGGGGCAGGTCCGACAGTGGGGCAAACGAGGACCACCAGGGCATCACCACGGCGTGCGTCAAGCACAGGCAGATACACCAAGTGAGGGCCACCAGAAGAGGGCGCCCTAGCCACACAGCTTTATCTCCCCACTAGGGGTAGAGATGCAGGAAGAAAAGTCACAGGAACATGAAGGCACCTGGGTCGGCCGCCCTGGGTGTGTCCAATGAGCATGGAGCAGGCCAGAATGCAAATGCTGGAGGGACAAGGCTCTACCAAGTTGGGGAGAGCAGCAAACAAGAAGGAAGCCAGGCCACAGTGGATCCAGACCCAGGGAGGAGCTGGACCAAGTTTCCCCAACTGCACTGCCCAGGACCCTGCCTTCCTCCAACTCCTTTCCCGCTGACAGATAACTCAACTGGTAATCTAAGGATCCAAGACAACTGTAACGACGTCAAGCAGAAACATAGGCCATCCAGTAATTCACTTGTTCTGATGGCAGGCAAGGAGCAGCCTGTATTATTACCTCATCAGACCCAAGAAAACCATAAGAATACACCAAGACTGCATTATCTCATTGTTCGGACCCAAGAAAACCAAAAAATGCATCTAGCCTATATTAACTCATCATTCAGACCGAAAAAACCGAAACGAAGAAAGCCGCACAGTCCTCAAGAGCAGATAAACATGCATTTGAAAAAGATTTATCCCATGAAACAGAATATTTAGGTCACACTTACTTTGTGCTCCCATTTTAAAGGGAAAAAAAAAGCCTAAGAAAGTGGAAAGAAAATTTAAAAATTAAAGCATAAATCAAAAACGAAAAAGAGAGGCCAGGTGCGGTGGCTCACGCCTGTAATCCTAGCACTCTGGGAGGCCAAGGAGGGCGGATAGTCCTGAGCTCAGGAGTTCGAGACCAGCCTGAGCAAGAGCGAGACCCCGTCTCTACCAAAAATAGAAAGAAATTAACTGGACAGCTAAAAATATATATATAGAAAAAATTAGCCGGGCATGGTGGCGCATGTCTGTAGTCCCAGCTACTTGGGAGGCTGAGGCAGTAGGATTGCTCGAGCCCAGGAGTTTGAGGTTGCTGTGAGCTAGGCTGATGCCACGGCACTCGCCCCAGGCAAAAGAGTGAGACTCTGTCTCAA
>RJWJ010023845.1:0-25371 GCA_004363605.1 Indri indri
AGAGCAGATGGCTTTAGCCTCAACATTTCTATTCACAGGCAGATAAACATTGATATAAAAATGCAACAGGAAGACATTTTCAGATAAGGGAGGGTGCTGAAATACCACCCACCTGTAGTACCTGAAAGATTAACAGAACTCTTAACAGTCATTAAAACAAATCAATGGAATTCAAAATATTAATTTACACTATCTGGTTTATATGATAACCAAAAAATCTAAAAGAGAAAGTTTTTAATCTTACCCTTATTGTAAGTGTAGTTGGATCATTGTCTGTTATTTTATTTGGGTTAAAGTTTGATTTAGCATCTCTTAGGAACTGTGGTTTCAAAATATATCCAGAAGCACCATTATCCAAAAATTTCCCATTTTGTAGGTCCATAGGCAGACCAGGGGTCTGGAAATTTAAGGCCACTGTGAGAAAGAAATATTTTGACATTGTCAGGAAATAGAGGATATAGTTAAAGAAACACCATTAAGCGATTCACTGAAATCTAATTATAGATTATGTATCCTCAAATGTTCTATGGACAGGCATGATTAGCCTAATAATTCATGATTTTTAAACATTTTCCTCCTGCCATGTCTGTATTAATGTGTGCCAGTGAGTTGCAAAGTTTAATCTGTAAGTTAAATTATTATATAGCTTTGAGTAAAGAAATCAAAATGGCACCTGGTATAGATTACAGAATAGCAAAGTACATGTCAGGGAACATTCAAGAAATATGAGAATAAGGAAAATCAATACATTAAATGCCAGATGTGAAGACACCAACTATGTCATAAATGTTCAGGTCCAAGAAGTGCTGTTGTCATTTGATGAGAAAGTGAGAAACAGGTAGAGAGATTGATAACCATTGTTAAAATGTAAAAATACCTTGATATGGGCTGGTAAATAGCCACTGTAGACAGTACCTCCCTCCACCTCCCAACTGGCCCAACTCTCCCCCTCTCCTCAAACCTATGGACCTTGCCACAATCCAGTAGGAGAAGTGTTAACACTAGACACTTTCTGACCTTCTGACTGGCCAGTGCTGTACCAGCTGTGCAATTTGGGATAAAGAGAGTGTGGGGAGAACAAATAACACAGGTGGGCAATCCCATTCACTTTTCAAGACTATGAACATAGAAGTATAAATGATAGGGGTCACGTGATCTGAAGAGGCCTTGAATATATCTTTCAAGCGAAGGAACTTGATCTTCAACATCCTCTGACATCCGTTTTGGATTTCTTGTTTCCTTCCTCTACCATACATGTTTCATGCTCATGCCTTGTGAATTTAACCCCCATCCCCCAACCCTCCCCTAGATTTACCCTCTGCAACCCATTTAGGAATGATTCCAACTCTTGAAATCTATGATTCACCATTAGTGCCTGACCCCAAAGCCCCCAGGTCAAAAATCTTCATGGGAAGCTTTTTTCATAAATTCATAAAATGAATGTATTTTATGTGACTTTTGCAAACGACTCAATATCCTATGTGACATACCCATTTGACAACCTATATTCCAAAATTCTTGAGGATTAAAATTAGAAGAGTCTGCTCTTGTTGCTTTGGGATATATTCTGGTAAGGAACTTCCTGGTGTGCAAAATAAACTCCTGGACTGAAAAAAAAATTATTAAACCACTGTGAAAAATTTCAAGTAAATTAAATAAGCTACTATTTCTATGTAATATAATTCTACAATAATTTCAAAAATTTTGATATGTATTATCTTGGCAAAAATATTTGCAATTCATGAAAATCAAAACAAATCCATGCCTTTATTATTTACAGTATGATTCACTGTTATTGAGATATTAATAATAATTTTGTTATACAATTTGTATACACTGATCATTCAAGGGGAAAAAAAGATAATTTACATTTATTTTTCTCACTTCCAAATTAATTTCACTTTGACGTAAGAATACATAAAATTCTAAAATAAAATGCATTTATTTTTCAAAACAAAAGTAGTATCTTTCCCAAATTTTTTACTTTGATTTTCACATTAGGACAGAATCACATGTAAGTCATATTAAGCTTTCTAATTCTAGCTAAATTAATCCCGTTGACCATTTCAAATTCTCAGGATTAAAAGGAACCCTAAAGTTATCCAATTCAACTCCCAACACCTTCACTCCAGCATCTTCCCCCCAAATTCATTCGATCTCTGTTTACATCTTTCCATTGAAAAATCACTACCTCCCAATACTTTTAATTCTGTCAAATGTCTTCCTTACTAAGATAATGTCCATGTAATTGTAGGATTATACATGCACATACAAATGCACAGTCTATTTGAGTTCCTATATATATTCTTTATGATTCTTTTTACTTATATTCTAGTTAAATCACTCAAAATTCAAAACTAATTTACACCCTTTACCATTTGACACCCCCACAAATTTTTAAACACATATTCATCTTTCCCTGACATTTTTCTTCTTTCTCCAAACAGATCCTGTTCCTACAACCATTCCTGATAATATGGTGACCAATCGTGGGAGAAACAATGATTGCCTATGGCCCACTATATTTGCAAATCAAACTACAACAGAATCATTTCCTCCACCACCCTAAATACTATTCGTTAAGAAGCACTGTCAACTTAAAAATTACAGTTAATTTTATCAACAGCTATTTTTTAAAGTAACACACTCCTTGAGAGAAAGTTTATTTTGAAGCTGCCCATGTATAAACACCCAGGGGTGTCCAAGTACCATGCTCCCTTACCTAGTCCTAAGGGATTTCTGTCCTTAGGCAAAACATACTCTCCTAGGTCTTAATGTTTCCCATCTACAAAGTAATAAACATGAATGATTGCTAAGGTTGCATAACATAATATGATTTTGTTACTTCTGAAATTAACCTTTAAGTATTAAACACACTTTGTTATTACAAATGTGATTCATGTTCATTTTAGAAATAGGAGAAAGTCGAATAAGAAAAAAAGAAGAAATGAAACCACATGTAATTTTAGCACTCAATGAATAATAACTGGTAACTCCTTGGTATATATCTTTCTATTCTTTTGTACATATATGTTAATTTTTTAATTGAAAAATATAGTTATTTATTCCCTTTTATAAACTGCCATCTTTTACATACTAAAATAATGTGAAAATTATTCCATTTCAATAGTATTTATCTAAAACATTATTTTTAGTGGTGTTTATTATGTTTATAATAGTGATCCTTGCAGTTAATCCTTTGACAACATCATTAATCATTTACTATTGACTTTTGGTGCAAGAAAAATGCTCAATACCCTAAGAGACAGTGATGCTATACTTTGAACTCTACTCAGAACTATCTAATCCTTTTTCAAATTTTTTGCCAGTATTTAATATGATGAGAGTAAGAGAATTATAATTTTGCTGTGTCCAGAGGTCCTATCCTCATGAACAACAAAAACCATGCAATAGTTTGAAGGGACAGAGGCCAGTAAAACAGGCCACACAAACTCTCTTGACCACACTTGACGTTGCAGCTTAACACACATACAACGTGCACAATTATTTCATAAAACAGCACTTATTCTTACTGCCTACAATACATTCTTCTGTATTCTATTCTATTCCTTTCTATTCCATTTTATTCTGTTCTACACTACTCTATCCTATTCTGTTATTTAACCGTTGTCCAGACCTATTGAGTCGATTTTTGTTTACAACACACAGTTTTAAAAAAAAGGCCCTTCAAATATCCAGGATCTCATTCATAGGCAGTTAGAGGATATGAACTAAAGTATACTTCAAAATCCTTCAAAATCCTTGGACACCAATGGCAAGCCCAATGCGGTTAACCATTAAATATACCAGAATCTGCATTTCCAAACATCCAATGGCTTTTCTCAAGTCAGTTGCTGATTTTCCCACTGCAATGTTTCCGTGCAAAATGATAAATTTCAATTTTTGAGATGAGGAGTCACCTAGGTATTAAGTTAGTTGTCCATTCCTTTTTAAATTTGGAACATTCCCACCACAAGTCTGAGAAAGGGGTAGGGTCTGCTTCCCATTCTCTTTCCCAGGCTTTGGTTCATCTTGTGCACTGCTAAACAGAAGAATCACCTCCTATTTAGAACCAGAGGCAGTGAAAAGAAGATGCAGAGACAGATGGCACTTCCGGAGGTGTGTGGCCCAAGTGCACACTGCACAGCCACCTGGTAGTCCTGCCTGGGTGCCATTTCCTCCCTCTCCTTCACCTTAGACATAGAGTCTCCAAACCTAATTAACTCTACCTCTTAGATACCTATTGAATCCATAAAAATCACTGTGTCTCCATTCTCATGGCCATAAACCTTCATTACCTCCTTCCTGCCTGTAGCCTCATCCTTTGTCACTACCAGAGGCATCTTTCAGAAACACATCGGGGCACGCCACTCCTGGGATTTGAGCCCTCCTGCTCACCCTTGTTCCCAGGACAGAGTTCAAGTGCCTTGACACCTGGGTCTGCCTAGCTCTGCAGAGCTACTGCTGCTCTCCCACACAAACTGCTCACCACAGCCTCACCCACAACACTGTCCACACTGGGCATTCTCAGTTGAAATGTCAAGACAAAGAAGTTAATTAATGGCTAAGTTCTGTGAAATAAAACTTAACGTATCCTAAGGCGTACATTAATAACTCCTTTCTAAATTATATTAAATATGTTGAAATCTTATGAAAATATACATTTTACAAATATTGTTGATTAACCTTAACACCGTAGCAGTGAATACAACTTATTTAAACACTTCATCTGTTTGAATCATAAGAATTTACCTTTCAACTTTGAAAGTTTTCGGGCCCGTGTCTCCCCTATAGAATTATTTTCATTAAATTGCTGATACAGTCTTGAATGTTGAAAGCTTCTGAACTTCTTGGCTTTAGTATAAATGACAAGATCAGATAAGGCCAGAGCAATTTTTAGCCTCCTGGTCTAAAAATAAAATGCAGTAATTTCACATTTTTACACTAATCATTTGAAAAAATCCTTTTCCAATAAAGAAAATATGGTTTCAGATAGATTATTTTAGTTTTTTCATAAGATTATCTCCTCAATAGGTATTTGGATTAAGCCAAGTGATTATGTTTTGTGACTAAAATATTTCGTTTTATTATGAGCTGACCTAAATTTTGCATCCCAGTTAATGTAATAAGTATTGAGGATGATAATTATTATTAATGCTATTTCCCTTTTCTCAAAGATCTCAGTTTATTCTCATGAATTTTACAAATTTAAGAATTTTAGTCATGAATAAGTATATTTCCAGTTTGGTCTACCATTTTGGAATAACTTCATGTATATAGTGGACATTTGCTCTTTTATAGCCCAGCATCTATTTCTTCTGCCCTTCTGTTAGCCGCTTTCTGGGTTTTGGCTTGGGAAAACATTCCTTGCTCATGCCCAATCCAAGTGTGGATCACACAGATTGGGCCTTGCTAATCAGCTTTGCATTCCCCGAGCAACAGTAATTGGTTCAGGGATGCATGCATAACCAACTCATAACCAATGTACAAAAATAAATAAATAAATAAATTTGCTTGCTCTGCTGAGACACAGGCATTCCACTGCATTTGAACCTGAAAAAATATAAAGCTGATTTTTTGCAATGGTCTTGCACCAATGCAGAGAAAGTGGGGACAAAGCTGGAGGAAAAAATAAAGTTCTATTGACCTTGCTTAAGACGCTACACCAATTCATTCTTGACATTAAAACCCCTTGCACTGAATTGTTCATCTATGTGGGTGAATAAATTAATCCTCATTTTATTTGAACCAGTTGCATTGGTTTTATGTCACATGCAAGCTAAAATACCTTCTTTTGTTATGCTAATGTGTATACTTCTAATACTATATATTATAAACATTGATTTTCCTGTCTCTGTCTCTACGTGAGGGAAGAGAAATTATGTTGTTTATCTCTGTATCTTCTGTACTCCGTACAATGCCTAGCACATAGCAGTGCATAATATTTGTCAACTATAGAGAAAAACATTTAAAAACAGCTAATGCTGTTTTTAAGAGGCAGCTTTTAACTTTTCTTTCCCATTGTCAATTTTTTTTTAAAGTAAATTTTAAATGATAGACTAGAGTTTTTATAAGAAGGAAAAAGACTTTTCTCTCCAGAATTTTTAAAATTCTCCACCAATGAAGAAAAAATACTTTTCAATCACTTGTAAGATTTTCACAAAGCATCATCTCACCTTCTTTTTCTTGAAAAGTATTGATGAAATTGCCTTTTTTGATTCTGTTTCCTTGTCTTGATTGTCTTTTAATGAAAAATTATCAGATGCTACTGGGTATTTAAATTCATCCTCCTCCTCCTCTGAATCTTCCAGTTCTTCCCATTCCTCCACCTTGCCATGCTTATTGGAACCTTTCCTTTCATGGGTTTCCTTTAAGGTTCCTATTTTCTTATTTTTAACTAATATTTTGAATTTTAGTGCCTATGGAAACAATTTGAAAGAGAGATACTATTACACATTTACAGGTAAGTTTGCTTTGTAACAGTCATTAAAAAGGGTTCATCATATTTTTAATTAGCCCAAAGTAGTAGGATCGTAAGAGCCATAAATTTTGCCAGTCACCTAGATTTTCCCTTACCCCTATTCATACCTCAATAGAAAACAGTGATGTTAAGGTATTGACCACAATTCACAAAAAAATAAGCCTGTTATGATTGGAGCTTATTGTATGCCAACTCTTTTATATTTCACAAATGGGTACTATTCCAAAATTTTTAAATATGTGAAAAGGATAAATGTGTTAAAATCCTTGCCATGTTATGGAAGTTAAAATGTTACGACTTCTGATAGTAAATGCTTCAGGTCATCACTCTCTTATCCAACGTTAAAAAGCATTAAATGAGATCAGGTATATAACAATGTCTATCATAGTGTCTGGCATCTCGTATAGACTCGATTAAAGATTTGTAAAGCCTCTTCAAATTTCACCTGTATTACACACAAGCATCATTGGCTTAATATTTCCTGTCCGTCAAAGCTAGGAGCATGGCAGTATTTACCACAAATGTCACTTTTTCTAAATCCAAAGCCTCTGGTTCCAATCTTTCACTTGGTTACTCCTGCCCTTTACAGACTTTCATTAGTTTAACAAACACATTTAAAAGTGTCTGCTTTGTTCAATTCAATGCTGAAATCTGGATTATGAAGTAAAGTTCTTTTCTACAAGGATCTTTGATCGCCCCTTCCCTTCTGCCATCCGCAGGTACCCACTCAAATTGCTCTATCAGCTTGTGCCTTCTCTCTCTGACTATGACCCTATGATACCCTAGAATAAGAAGTTTACCAAAGTGCATTCTGCAGCCACGTGCAACAAGAGTATTATCAGGGGTGCTTGTGAAAGGGATAAATGCCCAGGATCTACTTCAAAATTAGAGAATCTTGAAATTCTGGGGCTGGAATTAGGCCTCCTTAACAAGCCTCCAGGCAATTCTTTTACACACTGAAGACTGCATGTTGTACGTGAAAGTGATTTTTGCTCTAATTCCTCATTTACTTGTAGGAAAGAATCTCTTCATTTTAGTATGGAAGCTAAAACTTTAGTGAAAGCTACGTATTAGAATGCTAAAAAATAGATTTATATATAATGGGAGAAGAGATTTTCTTACTAGAAAGCTAAAAATTATTATAATTTCCAGAATTAGACCATGACTGTTATGTTTAATGATATGTTTGCAGCATTTTGCACAAAGTTCTTTAACATTTCTTTTCTGTCACAATCGAACACATTTAGTCTGTAAGCATTCTTATGAGGCGAAAGAGTCACGGTTTTTCCATTTACCAAACAATTCATTTTTTTCTGCCTCAGTTCTATCATGAGCCCTACATATCTTGTCACCAGTGTTGCGACACCTTCATTTTTAAATTTTCCACTCATTTAAATATAATAAGGAAAAAATATAAAGGGAAATATTCAAATATTACAAAAATATTGCTACACCTACCAAAAATGAAGATGTGTCAAAACTAAACTTTGGTTGTTAGATGATGCTATTGCAAAAAATAAGTTCATTTATCACCTGATAAAATCTGGGGTAAGGAGAATGGGAAAGCCAAGGAAACTAAGGAGTTGCCAGAGAGGAACAAGGAAAGCCTAGAGAACGTGGTGTTACGGAAGAAAGTGTTTCAAGGAAAGGAAGGAGGGGCCCATGGTATCGAATGTCGCTCAGGGCACAGTCAGATGGAGACTGAAATGGGTCCATTAGAATTTATCAGTAAGGAAGTTTTTGATGACCACAGTGAGAAACTTACTGCGGAGCAGGTGGAAGAGGAGGACAGACTGGGTAGGTTGCAGTGAGATGAAGATGTGGAAAATTGGGCTGTGAGAGGGAATGAATGATAAAGCAAAGAGACAGCCGCAGAGGGAAGTGAAATCCTGACGGTAGAGGTAGGGGTGCGCAAATCAAATATTTGAGTTTGCTCAAGGGAAGCTGGAAAGGGAAACAGGGAAATTAAAAATAACAGATTTTTAAAAGGGGAACCTACTACCCAGCTGCTGAGATATGGGTACAGACTCTATTTATAGCCTAAAACTTTTGCCCCTTTCTTAGCCTTTTGCGTATAAAACACACCGAATTCCTAGGGCCTAATACCAAATTGCCTTCCAATTGTGGACCCATGAGCTATGGCACGCAACCAACATGTGGGTTTTACATTGATCTCTATGTATTCTCTTTATCAAAATGCATTCACGTAACACTTACGGGAACATTTTCTAGGCAACACATTGGAAAGATACACAACTATAAATAAAACTAAGCGTTTTCAATGGTCTCTAACACACTTCCATGGGCCAATATAACAGTGACATGTTTTGGCATTCTGTTTCGTTTCGTTCTGTTTTTCTTAACATGAGCTTCTCAGACAAAATGTTACCTCCGGGGAAGGTAGTTTGTCTGGATAATCATCAAGAACGTCAGCAAGCAGGGACTCTCCAAAAGTAGTCTGCAAATTGTCTGCCATCACTTCTTGTTGGGAAGGGGAGCAGTGGTTCTCTAAAGAGAGCACCACTGGGTAGTCAGATGTCTAAAAAATTAACCATTACTATGGTTATTAATCAGAACTTTTAAATAATTTTAATGGAATTAATATAAGCACTTAACTTCAAACTTAATTCTAATGTTCAGTACCTTTGCAAAATAATTGAGTATTCTTTAAACTGAAAGTGCTATTGAGTTTGACAAAACAGGGACCATTAAATACGTATAAAAAGAAAAATTATTACTATTTGCACCAAAAGTATAGGAAACAGCTCAAGCATCCATCAGTGGGTACTTGTTTAAATAAATTGTATCATATCTGTGTAAAGGAATGATATAGACCCATTAAGAAGGTAGAGCTATACATACTGCTGTAGAAAGTTATCTGTAGTATTAATATTACGAAGCAAGTTGCCAAAGAGTAACATTCTATATTTTTATTTTTTAAATGTTTAGAAATTTGAATGTGTGAAAGAAAAACCTATCAACATTGGTCAGTTGAGGGAAATGTTATTTTTGTTCTTTTTCAGTTTTAAGTTCTATAATCAAAACACATTGCTTTAGAATTAGAAGCAAAGGTAAAGATATTTCCAGTTTTCAGAATAAAGAGGGTCTATTAAGTGAAGGTGTCTCTACAGAGGTATTTTCTGTCCTTTCACACCACTGTAATTTCAAACTTTGTCACCAGGTAGAGAAGAAAAACATTTTTGGATCTTATTCAAAATTTCTACCTGTGGTTTGATTTCATGTATGATTAATTATCAGGACACAAATTTATCAACTCATAAACAAGCCAGAGAATCACAAGTTTGCAGCCTCATCACAGCCCTTGAAACAGGACATGTGATATTATCTCTTTTTAATGTATGAATGCATTAGTTTCCTGTTTTCTGTGGCTGTTGTAACGAATCACTGCAAACTTCGTGGCTTAAAACAACAGAAATTTATTCTTTCATAGTTCTTCTAGTTGCCAGAATTTAAATTGCTTTCACTGGGCTGAAATCAAGGTGTTGGACAGGCTGTGCCCCCTCAGGAGGCTCTGGGGGAGAGTCTGTTCCATGCCTCTCCCAGCATTTGGCGGCTGCTGACATGTCTTGGCTTATGTCCACATCACTCACATCTGTGTCCCAATCTTCACGTTGCCTCCTCCTCTAGTGTGTCAAATCTCTCTTTACCCCCTCCTTATGGAACCATATATGATGGCATTTAGGGCCCACTCAGATGGTCCAGAATAACCTCCCCAAATCGTGGTCTCTCACATCATCACATCTGCAAAGACTCTTTGTCCAAACAAAGCAACATTTACAAGTTCTAGGAGATAGAACCTAATATCTTTGGGGGCCCTTATTAAGCGTTCGACAATAACCTTCTCAACTATACATTCTATTGAGTATGTCTATTGACTCACTCTAACATCAACAGAAAGTGTAAAGTTTTTCCCAAATGTAATAAGTGATGTTGAGACTGGGCAAAGTGATGGCTTAGCAGGTGGATTCCTCCATGAAGCCCTGACTTCACTGACGGGTCAGAGTCCATTTCTTCATCTTCTGTGTCCTTGGCCCCATCCTCTGGGAAGATCCTCTTGTCTTTCTTTTATCTTCCTTTGCCACACCTAAAGTGGATGTTGAGGAGTTTGCTCTCCTTAAAAGCCAAGCAATGTTTGTAGCCCACTTCCTTTCCAAAGGTTGTTTTAAAGCTTACCTAAGACTCAGACTTGTGGAGTTTTTTTGGTTTTTTTGGCAATATAATCCTCACAAAAACTTAGATTTCGTGTATATTTGTTCTAGTAAACTATAGGCACCAGTAACTAGACCCAAGTTTCTTTCCTAGTCATAGTTATCAGGTCTATTTAATTTTACTTCCCCTCTTTCTCAAATTAATAGGGACAATCTTGAGTAGGAAATCCAAACTTCAGTTTGATTTATGATGCAAAACTGAATCACCTTGTTCCCCTGAGAAGTCTCATTGAGTTTTTGGTGCTCAAAGCCTTGTTTTAAATCTGATCTCTTTCTCTTTGTTTTTTAAAATAAATGTTATTGTATATATTTAAGGCATACAACATGATGTTATGGATGCATACAGATAGTGAGAAGGTTACTATAGTGAAGCAAATTAACATGTCAATTATCTCACAGTTACCCTTGTTTTTAAATGTACAAATAGCTCAAACTCTTTACTGGGGAAGTAAATCATTTGTGCATTTTGATTTAACCTAATTCAATTCTTTCTCTCTTTTTTTGGTAGTTTTATCTCTCACTTTAATTGTAAATTTCTTTTGGGGGGCTTTTTTATTTCAAAATATTAATTAGGGAGTACAAGTGTTTTTGTTACATAGATATCTTGTATAATGCATAAGTCAGGGCTTTCAGTGTGTCCATCATCAGAATAGCGTTCAATGCACCCAATAGGTAACTTTTTACCCCACACTCACCCTCCTGCTCTCCCCCCTTCTTGGTTTCTCATGTTCTTTATATCACTTTGTACCTGTGTATACCCATGTATTAGTTCCCTCTTGTTAGTGAGAATATACAGTGTTTCATTTTAGATTCCTGAGATACTTCACTTAGGATAATGGTCTCCCATTCACTCCACGTTGTTGCAAATGACATTATTTCATTCCTTTTATAGCTGAGTAGTACCCCGTGTTATATATATAGATATATAGATATAGATATAGATTTTTTTTTTTTTTTGAGACAGAGTCTCACTCTGTTGCCCAGGCTAGAGTGCCATGGCATCAGCTTAGCTCACAGCAACCTCAAACTCCTGGGCCCAAGCGATCCTCCTGCCTCAGCCTCCCAAGTAGCTGGGACTACAGACAGGTGCCACCATGCCTGGCTAATTTTTTTTATATATTTTTTTAGCTGTCCAGCCAATTTCTTTCTATTTTTAGTAGAGATGGGGTCTTGCTCTCGCTGGTCTCGAACTCCTGACCTAAAGCAATCCTCCCTCCTCAGCCTCCCAGAGTGTCCATGTTATATATATGCCACATTTTCTTTATCCAGTCATGAATTGAGGGACATGTAGGTTGATTCTACATCTGTGCATTTACTCACTTTTTTGTTTGTTTTTGTGGCCAAAGCAGCTGAAATCTCCTCATTTAGCATAAATCCTATATACAGTCCAATTTTATTACCTATAGTCCTCACCTTGTATATTAGCTTTCTAGACTTGTTCACTCTACTTATCTGATACCTTGCATCCTCTGACCTGTGTCTCGCCATTTTCTCCCCCGTCCTGACCCTGGTAACCACTGTCTTGTTCTCTTTGTGTATCTGAATATTTTTTTAGATTCCACATATATATGGTTTGCAACTATTTTTTCCCAATTGTAGGCTGCTCTTTCATTTGGTTGACTGTTTCCTTTGTTGTGCAGAGCTTTTTAGTTTGGTGTAGTACCATTTATTTATTTTCACTTTTGTAGCCTGAGCTTTTGGTGTGATATCTAAAAAATCATTGCAAAGGCCAATGTCCAGGGACTTTTTCCCTGTGTTATCTTCTAGCAGTTTTATTGCTTCTGGTCTTGTATTTGGGTCTTTTATTTATTTTGGGTTTATTTTTGTGAATGATGTAAGATAAGGGTCCAATTCCCTTCTTTTGCATGTTGAAATCCAATTTTCTTAGCGCCATTTATTGAAAAGACTATCCTTCCTCCATTGTATTCTCTTAGGGTTCTTGTTGAAAACTAGTTGACCGTACATACTTGAGTTTATCTCTGGGCTTTCTGTTCTGTTCCACTGGTCTATGTGTCTATTTTTATGCCAGTACCATACTTTTTGATTACCAAAGCTATGTGACATAATTTTAAATCAGTAAGTATAATGCCTCCAACTTTGTTTTTCTTTCTCAGAATTGTTTTGGCCATTTGACGTCTTTCATGGTTCATATAAATTTTTTATTTTTTTTCTAATTCTGTGAATAATGTCATTGGAATTTTGATAGGGATTGCATTGAATCTGTATATTGCTTTGGGTAGTATGGACATTTTAACAATATTAAATCTTCTAATCTTCAAACACGGGATATCTTTCCTTGTATTTGTGTCTTCATCAATTTCTTTCATCAAAGTTTTACAGTTTTTAGTATACAGATCTTTTACTTCCTTCATTAAATTTATTCCTAGGTATTTTTTATTCTATCATAAATGGGATTGCTCTCTTGATTTCTTTTTCAGTTAAGTCATTATTTGTGTACAAAAATGCTGATTTTTGTGTGTTAATTCTGTATTCCGTAATTTTACTGAATTCATCAGTTAGTTCTAACAGTTTGTTTTTCTTTTTTGCAGAATCTTTGGGGTTTCTTACATATAGGACCATGTCATTTGCAGATAGAAATAATTTCATTTCTTCTCATTCCCTTTTTTCTTTTTATCTCTTTTTCTTATCTAATTGTTATCTCTAATTCTTATCTCTCGTTTTCTGGAGTCTTAGAAGCTGTAGACCTTTCTACCCTTGCAAGGCCTTTAAATTCTAAGACTATCTCTATTTCCTTTTATTTCTTCAGCTACCCACCCTAAATTAAGTGAAGAAGTCACTGTGCAAATATTTGGGAAGAATATTTCACATAAAGAAAATAGCAAGTGCAAAGGCTTTGAGATGTGCCTGACAAAAACTGAAGAGGCCAGAATGGCCAAGTGAGCAGGGATTAGCAGGAGCATGCAGAGAGGTAAGAGAAAACCCATCACATCGGGCCCTGTGAGTCATTGTATTGATTTTAGCTTTTATTTCGAGTGGACTTGAAAGCTTTGAGAGGAGGAATGACATGATCTGACTCACTGAAAAGTCACTCTGGCTGATATGTTGAGATAAGACTGCAGGGAAGTAAGGAGGGAAGCAGGAACACCAAGGAAGAGCCCATTGTGACAGTCCAAGTGAGAGGTGATGGTGGTTGACTAGGACAATGACAGTAAGAATGGGAAGTAGAAATTAAATTCAGGATATATTTTGCATGTAAAGCCAAGATGATTTGCTGAAGAATTGACTGAAGGGTTTGAAAGCAGGGGAGGTGGGTTGAGGTTGACAGTGATACTTTTGGCTTAAGTATATGAAAGTTGCCATTAACTGACCTGAGAAAAACCATGAGAAGAGCAGGAGTGAGAGAAAGAGGAAATTTTAAACATGTGAAGTTAAACATGCCTATTTGTATCCAAGTGGAAATATCAAATAGGTAGTTGTGTATATTGGTGTAGAGTTCAAGGGAGAAGTTGAAGTAAAGATATAAACTTAAAAAATCATCAGAAATGAGATGTTTAAGAGAAACAGTGCCATACTATCAATATTTTTATATTATGACAGAAATTGTTCATTTCTGACATTTGTATCTTGGGAATATTTATTTTATATTTTTTTACTATATAATAGAATAATTGAGATAAATTTGTGATTTTAAGTTTATATTTACAGACATAAAGTATTGACATAGGAGAACTTTAAGTTTATTAAATTCATAAGTTTAATTTATTAGGTTCATATGAAGTACTTAGTAAGATTTTGTTAAATCACTTTCAATGGACTATAAATGTACTAAAATTGAAGTACTTAAACCAGAAAACAAGTATATTAACAAAACAATTACAAGTGTTTACAAAAGCAATTTCAAATGTCTGATGGTATATAATTAGCCGTATTTACAAATAGGACCAAGTTTTATTCAAACTCCCTTAAAATTGAGGGATTACTAAAACCTGCTCAATTTATAGAGTAGGATTTGTAAGCTGAACTTAGTTCTAAAAAGAACTATATCTTAGAATCTATAACTTTAGTAAATTGAATAATAATTTTAAAATCAAAAGTAAACTTCTGAACATTTCTTGCTATATAAATAGCTGCCATTATAGTTATTAAAATGTCAACAATTGAGATAATGTATTATTGACACATTTTATTTTTGTCTTGGATGTAAAATAGTTGAATACTGGTAAAATATTTACTATTATTTAGACCGGTAGTTCTCAGACTTTCTTGGCCATCAACCACAATGAGAAATGTATTTTACATTGTGAAACAATATACATACATGCATGTGCGCACACATGTGCGCGCATGCACACACACATGCACAAGTAAACAAAAAGTTTCATGAAACAACATGTACCTTACTACCTGAGTTAACTTTGATAAATTTACCTTTAACCATACACTAGATGGATTTCACTGCCTACTAATGGGTCATAACTCACAATTTGAAATAGCACCGACCTAAACTAAGACCAACTATTATAGAATTTTGAAGCAAGTAAATTATGATCAATTCTGTTTCAGGAACCACAGTTTATCAAAGATATGTACTTACCATGAATGCATATTTGTGTATTGCTTGGACGACGGTTTTAAACAGAAGCTTGCTGGTCAACGTGTAGCCGTGGTACACAACAGGTTCATTTTGTGCTCCATCCCAGCAGTCGATTTCCAGACAACGGCATCCTTTCACAAGGGCACTAGCGAAATTTAAGCAAAATAAAGTGTCACTCCCAGACCATTAAAAATATATACCATAGTGTCAAAATATTCCAGAGACTACTTGTAACTTTGCAGTAAATGCATAAGTGAATCCATAATAAAGTCAAGGTTTGAGTCTCTAGAAATTCACATTATAAAGGAAGAGACAAACTACCTGTGAGGCACAATAGTTTGTCCTTCTTCCTAGTCAAATGCTATGCTCTTTATCGCTCTCCATTTAAGGCTTGATTTGCAATAAGCAAAGAAGATGCCTGCCTCCACAGTTGTACCTCTGAAACATCACCACTCCCAACTCAGACAATTTTCCTTATGGTCGTATCTACTGAAAAATGCAATATTTATTGAAAAGCAATAACTTCCAAAGCCTTCTCAGAATAATAAAATGTATTAATAAATTTTTTTTGGTTTTTTTCTTATATGAGGTTTTGGGGAATTAGGGTATATGGTGGGAAGGGAAGGGAAAAAAAGAGAAATCATGGCAACACTTGCTCTCTGGACACAATATGGGCTGGAGGGGATGGAAGCGAGAGGGCCTTATGGCTCAGTAACAACCTTTATTTCCTTAACCATTTTATAAAAGGCCACCTCTAATCCAAGTAAGAGCTAGAGAAAATTAATGTTCAAGCAAAGGAAGCCTGAGAACCTGCTATAATCTGTGTCTGTTTGTCTCATAATTTCACTAGGAGAAAAGTTTTTTTATTTGTTATTTTATTCTTATAGATTTAGGGTGCACAAGTGCAGTTTTGTTATATGGATGTAATGTGTGTAGTCTGGGCTTTCAGTGTCTCCACCACCCAAACAGTGTACATTGCACCCAGTAGGTAATTTTTCATCCCTCAACCACCTCCCAGCCTCCCACCTTTTGGAGTCTCCAACGTCTGTTATTCTGCTCTGTACCACCATGTGTACACATTGCTTAGCTGCCACTTATAAGTGAAAACACGGGGTATTTGATTTTCCATTCCTGAGTTACTTCACCTAGGATAACGGCCTCCAGTTATCACTGGGAGAAACGTTTGAACTGACTGCCTCAGAATACACCAAGTTCACAGCTTAATCAAAACTGAGGAAAATATATTTCCACTTCCACTAATATCTAAAACTGGATTTGATTTTTTCCACTTAACAAATAAATCTCCATTTCTTAACCTAGACATAAACTAATTCTATCTTAGATTCATACATCAGTTGTACCCCTTGGGCTTAAATGAATTTCCAATGTTCTCACTGCAAGGTTTATTTATGTATTTAGATTTTAAATTGAGGAAGGAGCAATGCTTGTTTGTAAAGAATGCTCGCTTTACCATACTTTTAGTTGATTGTCCTGCGCTTTTAACCAATATAGAGTATCAGTTCTCTGGCGTGTTCCCAGAGAACAATCTTGAACTCTCTACTTGGTGGAGGGGAATAAACTACCAAAAACTTGGTTGTGGAAGAAAATTTTTAATAAATGGTATAGATTCTCGCTACTTCTCTAGATAGTTTAAATTTTATCCATAGTTCAAGCCAACTTTTACAAAACTGTGCGTTCAGACCACATGGTTTGGTCTCCAGCAAAAAAGTTTTAAGTGACTGCGTGATTGCACAGTGTCATGCCAACTACTTCCATTCAGAGACATGTAAAGAAAGTTTTATCTTCTCTAAGGGTGATGATGAGGCCACTCTCCACTGCTTCGTTCTGAAGGCCTTGTTCTGAAGGGAACAGAGGAAATTTCTCTCTCATTCACTTCTTCCGTTGTTTTTATGATTATTATAAATCTTATAACTAATCTAGTTTCTGTCTTGGCTTTGGCTGCTGGAAAGCTTACAGGTGATGTTCTCCCTGCATTCTAGAATTTGTACAGGACTTCGTGAGATGAAATTTCTGGTCTTAACTTTATTTCATCTATTTATCATTAAAATTTCCCTCAAATACTTCCTATGAACTATCAGGGTATAAAATATTATAATTTCTATTAATGGTAAGTTTCTTTAACTTGTATGAGTAACTTTTTTTTAATTTGAAGTTGAATTTTAACTGGCAATAAAAATAAGTTTGAGGAGCTTTTGGTGTATTAAAATTTTTAATGTTATACAGCAAGTAACATCAGTTTTTTTTCTTTTACATATAAAGAAATTGAGACACAAAGAGGTTATGTCTCTCACAAAATTAATTTACAAGAGAAAGGGAGGAAATATGAGTACTAGAAACTTAAAACACTGATGCTTAAACATTACACTATACCACTTCTTATGAGCAAAGAAATTTTGAAAGATTTGCATTCTAAGGGTGTATCTTCCAAATGTGGGTAAAGAAACAAAGAAAAAATACAATTAAATTTACATATTAACGTACACTTGGGTGAAATATTTTCTTGGAATTCAGAAGTAATTTTCTGCACTTCTACATAGACCTGTTTTAAAATGTATATTTTTTGTCTTTAAAAAATTAAAATAATAAAGTATGAGTAGATATTTCTACAATGAAGTTATAGCTATAAATTAAGCTATCTTGACAGAATTCTAAAAAAAATATGTTTCCAAACTTGTGAATTTATATATTTACTTAGATTTGAAATTAGAGAAGAAGCAATGTTTATTTATAAGCTTATGGGATTGTAAATTATCTTTACTATCTTGTTCACCACTGTATCTCAGCTGACTTATTAAACTGAAGCCCAGGGTTAAAAGTATCATACATGGTAAAATGTAAAATTGGAGATGAAACATGGATTACTTTCATCTATGCAGTTACCTTTTAATCTATTAGTTAGCATATAAATCTATAAAAATCATTATCTATAAGTGCCAAGTTATACAATTTACTGTATTTATGTAATATAAGGTTTGCTTTACTTACAGCATTGTGCTTGCTGTCTAGGTTTAATTTTAACCATATTTGTTAAAATCTAGGATGTTCTGATTAGCTAAATTTAAAAACTCTTCTTCATATGTTTTCCGATAAGAAATATCCAAGTCATTCAGCAAACCTCAGAGGGGCCAAAACCACGGACAGGAGGTCAGCAGGTAGGATTAGATGGAAAGTATCTGATACTAATGCATATAATAAATTATGTTGCCATTTCATCTAAATGTTGGATCTTTAAGAGATGTACAAATAAAAATTCCTCTTCCCTATGAATTTGGGGAACATGCATAGCCTGCTTTTTATTGAGGTAGACACCATCAGGAGCTTCCAAGTATTTTAAAGGCAATAGATTTAAAATTCAAAATAAATACCTCACATATCCCCAAATGTCACTTGGTCCCATTAATTGGTCAGATATCAAATACGTGTTATGTGAAGATGAAATAAAATAATCATTTAATGGACGAGTCATATCTTGATAAACTCTTCTACATTCACGTTTAAATAGTAGACATTCGGGTGAATCCATGTATCTTGTAAAACCTTCAAATGACATCTGCTGTTCTTTCCTAACTATAAAAAAAAAAAAGTTAAAAGCAGAAATACCATTAGCAAGATAAAAAAAATTACATCTCACTTGTCAACTTAGCCAGCAGTAGAGCATCTTTCTAAAATATTCATTTAGAATTAATATTAATACTATTTCTAATTTTTCTTTGTAAACAAATTTTTCTAGTGAACACCCTTACTTCTTCCATATCAACATTCAAGTAAAAAATATATTACTTAATCATCTCTTTTTAAACATATATTAAAAATACATACAAGAAAAATACATATATTACAGCTCAATGAACTTCCACAAGCTACACATCTGGACAACTGGCACATAGATCAAAGACAAAGCATTTCAGCATTCAGAAGCCTCCTACTAACTTTCCAGTCACTCACCCCACACAAGTGTATTCACTGGTCTGGATTCTAAAAACATAGATAAGTTTTCTCTGGTTTTTGTACTTTCTGTGAATGGACTCATACAGTATGTATTTTTTGTGCTTGATTTCTGCTACTCAGCATTATGTTTCTAAGATTTATTCTTGTAGTTGCATATAGTTATATATTGTTCATCCCCATTGCTGTATAGTATTCCATTGTATGAATATGCCACAATTTATTTATCCATCTATTCATGATGAGCATTTAGATAATTTCCTGTTTAGGGATATTACAAATAGTGCTGCTGTAAACAATCAATACACATGTTTTGGTGCAAATATGTACACATTTCTGTTCAATGCATGCCTAGGAATGGAATTGCTGGGTCATTTGCATATGATCTTTGGTAAGTTATCTCTGAATGTTTTTACTCATTATAAAAATAGAACCTACCCCTATATATTAGCTCTGTAAATGTTAGTTGCTCTTGTTGCTGTTGACAGTTCATTTTGGCTATAAAGAAAAGCTGACATGAGTACTTACTTTATACTAGAATGTGATCTTTGGCAAAGAATTTTATTTCCAGAAATTTATCCTATAGAAGTAGAGACTCAAAGACTGATATGGAAGAATTCTTACACTAGCATTATTTATAAAAGCAAATAAATGGATAGGAGGGAAGAAACAAAGGTCAAAATATGATATAATACTAAGCAGCCATTAAGAATAATGTATCACAAAAAATACATAGTGACTTAGGTAAATGTTTATGACATTGTAAAAGTGAAAAAGCCAGCATTTGGGTTTAAAATAATAAAAGATAAAATAAAATAAATAAAATGTTTATATGCAAACTCTCTATTTCAAAGCCAGGTAAATTTAGGAAGATGGGAGGGTATGGAGCAAATGAATCAGGTATTGTGACAGTAATGATTTGCATACTCTTTTTCTTTTTCCCTGTGCAGTTGAATTGATTGGCTTAGCCCTTTTGAGCTATTGAATAATGGAGTAAATATCTTTGATAATAGAATAGAAGACAAACTCATTTTGTGCCCTTAAAAACTACCAGTTTGAAATGAGGATTAATCACATGTATTTTTTAAAACTTCATTTGGTATATGTCGCATACCAATGAGGGATGAAATTGAGGAGCTGTAAGACCATAATTCAAACTGACCTTAATAAGACTCTAAAGTGATCAACAATCACGTAAATGAAATGCAAGTTCTTGGCTGTGTATGGGAGTATCTGAGGCAGGTGAAGGCTCAAAAGAGGAAATGGATGAACAGTATAATATTGTAGTTAAAATGCAAATACAATTCCAAGGTGTGATTGCCACTATTCCAATATCCCACTGCATCTTTTAATTTACCACCTGAAGGTAACAGTGCCCAAGTAACTGGTTTTGGTAATACTCACTAGATGAGTGCTACTGAAAGTATTCATCTGTAAACTGGTTGTTTCCAGTTGGCAATAACATAAAGAGCTTGAGACAGAGCATAAATCAATTCACTACTTCCTTAGACAAAGTCTAGCAATTAAAAAAAAAAGAGTCAGCTGAGCTTGTCAGGTGTGCTTAGTAATATAGTTGCTTAATGTTCTGGTGCAAGCTCTTTATCTTGTTGCAAACTTACAAAAGTTTCATGGTGCTCAGACCAAACTCTTACAGCTCTGTACTCAGTCATACCATCACAATGCTTAAAATGCTCCGAACTCTTTGCATGGCATTGAGGTCATGAAGCCCAAATCTTAATTGTGGCTTATAAGACCCTACACCATTTATCTCTTTCTACTCTCCAAACTCATCTCCCCATTCGCCAAGTACTAAACACACTGTCCTTCTGTTCTTTGAATTCTCCAACTCATGTCCAGTGCTTCTCTTCCCTGGACCTCACACACTGCTCCCATTTTGTCACGTGACCTGTTCTTTCTTCTTAGTTAAGTCTCAGCTCAAAGGTACCACCTTTAGAGAAGATTCTCCTAAACACCCAAACCGAATTAGACCTCCCGTGTTATTTACTATCACCTTCCTTGTTTTATTTTTTTTCATAGCACTTAGCACTCTCTGAAATTATCCTTTCATATGCTTAATTATTTATTATCAACTTCCCCGTAACCCCCATCAGGAATACAAGACCTAGTTTGCCTTGTTCTCCACTGTATCCCCAACCCCTAGAGCCATAGTTGGTTGCTACAAGTAAATATTTCAATAAATTATGAATGTGTGATTAAGTGAAGGAATGATTTTGTTAGATTGTATATTAGGATATGTTAAACATTGGTACCCTATAATCCTAGCACTCTGGGAGGCCGAGGAGGGTGGATTGCTCGAGGTCAGGAGTTCAAGACCAGCCTGAGCAAGAGTGAGACCCCGTCTCTACTAAAAAAAATGGAAAGAAATTATCTGGACAACAAAACATATATAGAGAAAAAAATTAGCCTTTAACCCGCACTTGGGTGAGGCAAAGACATAAAGTGTAACTGTAGTGTTTGTACCCTCACAATACCCTGGAATAAAAAAAAAAAAAATTAAAATAAAAAAAAAAAAATTAGCCAGGCATGCTGGCGCATGCCTGTAGTCCCAGCTACTCAGGATGCTGATGCAGGAGGATTGCTTGAGCCCAGGAGTTTGAGGTTGCTGTGAGCTAGGCTGACACCATGGCACTCTAGCCCGGGCAACAGAGTGAGACTCTCTCTCAAAAATAAAAATTAAAAAAATTAAAAAAAACATTGGTACCCTCAACCAACTTTCAAAGGCAGAGCTTGGACTTTCATGCCTCCCTTGCTAGATGAATATTTTGAGCTATTCTATCAGGTAATTTCTGTGGGGTTAATGTTTTTATACTCTTATGTGAATATTTTGTTATGTCATGTCTTTATTTTACTTTAAAGTAAGCATAAATTTAAAACTTTGAAATGTTTTGCCCATTAAAAGATGGCACAAAGATCACAAATTATATGACAGATCATTGGCCTCTGTGGTCATTTGATTTAAACCAAATGACTATGTGTTCAAAAATGAAGGAAAGGCAAAATATTTTAAATATTTAATGAACTATTATAGACAATTATATTTATAAACAAAAGAAAAAGTAGTGATTTTGTGATTTTGTTTTCCTTCTTAGCATTTTTTATTTAGTTTATTCAATTTTCATATATATTTTTAATAATAAAAATGCTTAAAATTGGAAGACTGCCTATAACTGTGTTTTTATCTTACTCATGAGATCAAGGTGTTTTCTTCTAATAGGGTACAGGTAACAGAATCCTCATCTTACTTTCACACCTAAGCCCATCTCTGAACGCTTGGGATATATACATGGAGGCTGTTGAAAGAAAGGAGCTGGACAATGTAGTAGGAAAGAATGCCATAGTTACACAGTATAACTTTCTAAAAGACATATATTTCTATAAAATATATTTTCCAGAAGAAATTTGACCCATCCAAACATTTGAATTTGATAACCATAATTTATAAAAAATACTTTGCATGTACATATTCTGATAAAACTTTGAAATGCAAACATACCTTCATCAATGGGCTCATATTTCTGAATGATCTCAATAGCGATAGTTTTACTCATCTCACTTATATATTGTTCTTGTATCAGAAATTGAACCAGGTTATTTTCCAGAAGAATTTTTCGGTTTTCAGAATATGCATTGAAAATCTCAATAATTTCTTCTCTGTGTGCAAAAGTTCGATAAATCGCTCTGAATTCTTCTATGGTGATTCTTCCTTGTTTCAGCCTGTCATTATCCTACTAAAAAAAATGACTGGTGGGCTCTTATTGTGAGTATAAAGAATACACAAAATGAATGTTAGAGTATTCATGTACTATATTAATATATACAGCAATTAATACTTGAAAGAAGATGAAACTTACATTTGATTCTTATTGTAGATAAAATACTAAAACCGTGTAATATACTGTAAAATGCAGTAAAACTGCATGGAGTGATGCCAAAGTTGGAAAAGGGTTAATGGATCGTTACCTCTTAAAACCCAGTGTTACGGGGGAAAGAAAGAGGTCAGGGAGAAGATGAGGATTCCAGGCTGTCCTTCAATTTCACATTTCACACTTTGGTATTCCGCTCAATTTCAGTACCTTCTTAAAACCATGCCAGACAGTGTGCAATCCCATGCTACCAATGTGTAGCCTGGACCATACATGTCAGAGTGAATCAAGATCACTGTAAACTGCAGAAGCTGTAGTAGTTATGTAACACCTGGAAGAAGTGGAGCCTGAATAATCATTGAAGGATTTGGGACAGATACGAACAAGAGAAGTTCCAATAAGAAAGAGGGGATTCACCTGGCTGTCGTGGAAAGTTCACATTTGAATTTTATGAGATAAAAGACAAGAAAGTAGTCTGGATCCAGGTATTAAAAGTAACAGAACTACTGTGAGGTTCTGAGCAGGAAAATGACTAGCAAAAGTAGCAGCTTAGTATGATTAGTTGTGCATACCAGTTGGAAAAGATGGAGAATTGCAGATAAGAGAGCAGAAAAGATACAATTCAAGTGGGAGGCGGGCAATAGACACTGTAGACACTATAGACATCAGCGAAATGATGAAGTCAGAAGATTTAACACATCGAAATTTTAGACGCATGAGGGAGAGAATTCAGGAATCCCTGGGGTGGGAGAGAGTTAGAATAACTGGTAGAATCATAGTATCACTAACAAACAAAATACCGAGGAATAGGAAGATCAGCTTAGAGGGAGATTTAACTTTTAAAAAAAGACTTTTTTCTTCCCTTACATCTTAACCCTCATTACATTGTAAACGGCTTGATACAAGGAGCATGTGCTAAAGGGAAATTGTGTTGTGGTGGAAAGCTGAGAGAATTGGTAGGCAGAGAAGACATTATATTCCAAACTCCAAAGTGTGTGGGACCTTGGACATTTAAATTAAGCTTTCTGAGCTTCACATTCTTCATCTGAAAATGAGGATGACATACCCCCTATGTCGTCAGGCTGCTATGAGGATTGGAGATAGATAATAAATGGTAGTTCTAGATATCCGTGTATTGTTGTATATTCTCTATGTCTGCTTCCCTCACATCAGCCAGCCTAGTGTCTCCTCTTGTCACAGTTTTGTCTATCCTGTATACACACACCATTGTAGAACACCTAGTATATGACAAAAGATGAACATGCTGGAAATAATCTCCGCATTTCATTAGGAAAAGTTCAGTGGTGGCTACTCAAGAGTTTGATATGAAGCGACCAAGAAGCAGTCTGAGCTGGGAACCAAAGAGTCATTTCAAAGAGGACCACAAATCCACACATATGGAGCACCTGGAAGAATTGGGTCGGAATAAAGTACCAAGCGGAAATGAGAGGGAGATGAGCTTGGGAGAAAAACTGGGATCTGTGGTTGTCCAATCAGATGTTGGGTCTCCAGAGCTCATTAAATAATGATAACACCCTAAAAATTATATAATCTTAAAGTAATTCATAAATATTGTCCATTATCTTAGTAAACTAACATAGTTTAACTTACCATTTTTAAATTCTGGATTTTGAGGTTTATGGAAGTGGATGTTACAAAATTAAAATAATTTTATTTCAGCCCTATCCCAGTCCTAATGTGTCATAAGATCTTAGGCGAGTCAATAAAAATCAAAATATGTCTGTTATTCCTGAAAATTTTTGTTACATAAAATCCTATAAATAAAAAATTACAGTCTTACTGAATAACAGCATAAAATAAAATATACATTATCCACTGAGTAATGAAAGTTTTATTACTTTCAAGTTTTATTATTTTCAAACAGAGTATAAGCTTGGTCATCTGAAATGTCCTCTGATAATATATGTTTTGTCTTGTGTTTTCCTAAAAGATCAAAGTTGCTATCTGATACTAAAAAGAATTGGAGATGTAAAGTCCCAACATTCCACAAATTAAAATAATTGCTATAATTGATCAAAACCAAAGAAGAATTGAGGGTCAAAATTAATCAAATTACTGAAAAATAAAAACCACACAAGATAATGAGAGTTTTATCACTAAAGATGGGAAGATCTAATATTAGTAGAAGTGGAAAAGAAAAAGGAAACAGCAAGGAGTAAGTAATGACGAAGAAGAAAAACAGGACCTGGTAAACAGAGTCATGATCTGGGGAAGCCAGAGGAATAAAAGCAATGA
>RJWJ010023846.1:0-11189 GCA_004363605.1 Indri indri
GACCTGGGGCGGCCCCGAGAGGCCAGGGAAGTCAGTCGGCTTTCCTCTTTAATTACTTACACCTCCCTCTGGGCGCCGACATTTTGGGCAGCGGGGGCAGCGTCACTTCCACCCGGGGGGCCCCTCGACTTCCGCCTCAGCTCCCTTCCCCCAGCACACCCCCTTTCTCCCGCCCTCTTGGCTCCCCCTCCTCACCCCCGCCTTTCTCCCTCTTTCCCTTCCCCTTCCCAGCTCTGGAGGTTGGAGAAGCCAGACGGGAACCATCTTGAGTGAGGGCAGAGGGAAGGGGCGGGACTTAGGGTTACCCACGACGCCATACGGAATAAGGGCAAGGAGCTCAGAGCGTGACTTCTTTTCCTCCGTGGTGACGTTAGTGAGTGCTAACGTAGTCGGGGGCAAATACGATTCCCTTTTTCCAGCCTCGGACTCCTCCTGCGTATTATGTAGAGTTGCATCAGGAGAAAAGAGAGAAATCGAAGTGTGCCAACTGCGATACAGAGATAGAAAAGCGCAGGCATCATGTTGTCCTCAGCCCTGCATGGGGCTTCGAAGCCTCTTTGGTGCCATGTTAGTTACGGGCAATGAGCAGCCATTTTCACGTTTCTCATCCATTCGGTACCTGTCTTTGATTGGGTCACCCGGCTGGGTGCTTTGTGGGAGGAAAGGCATTTCGATGTCGTTGGGGATGTGGTGGTGGGTTCTTTCCCACTGGAGGCAAACCAGAGCGATTGGTGCGCAGGCGCGGTTGGACTGCGCGGACGTGACCGTCCTTAGGACCCAGCGAGGTTCCTTTGTTTCTCGTGGGCGCGCGGGCCCGCCGGGGGAGGGGAGGGAGGGGCCGCGGGCGTCCGCTCCGAGGGGCGGGGCCGGCCCCCGCGCGCGCGCCGCCGCCGCCCCCGCCCCGCCGGCGCCGAGGGGCAGGGCCCCCTCACCCCCGCCCCTTCCCAAGCGCCGGCCCCGTCGCCCCCCGCGCGCGCGCACACACGCGAGCCCAGGCGACATGCAAATGAGGTACCCGACAGGCTGGGGGCCCGGGCGGGAGGAGGGGGAGCGGAGGGAGGGGAGGCCGGGGCTGCGCGCTACAGGAGCGCGCCCCCCAAACACCTGTTTCTTCTCCCGCGCTCGCTCCAGCGCGCGCCCGCGCCGACCTCGCGCCCCGCGGAGCCGGCCCGGGCGCGCGCGCGCGCGCAGACCCCCTTCCTGGCAGCCCTCACCCGCGGTCCCCACGCCGCTCATTGGCCGCCGCCCCCGCAGGGCCCGCCCCGCGCGCGGGCTTAGCCGCTCAGGGGCCGACGGGCGCGCCTGCCCGGGGGAGAGGGGAGGGAAGGGTCGAGGGTCCAAGCTCCCCCTTCCCTCCATTCCGGAGACCCGGCTTCTAGTCTAGGTTACCCCACGGGAATGAACCATATGATCGTGGAAGGGTGGTTGCCCTTCTCTGGACCTCTGCGTATGTGACTGTTAAAAGAGGGTGCAGGGGGCACCTGCAGCACCTGCTCCTAGCTGCACCTGTGCCTTCCCTCCGCTTTTACACCCCACTCCCAAGCTCCCAGTTTTGGAGTGGGCACTGGAAAGATGATGGTGGTGGTGGTGGTGGTAGTTTATTGAGTGCTTACTATGCACCGGGCAGTGTGCTAGGGGCATTTTAAAGCCCCTTATCTCATTTGATTCTCCTGACAACCGTGGTATATCCATTGTACAGACAGAGAAACTGGCTCAGAGAGGCAAATCTCTTGTAGGGTGACTTGCTAATTATAGGCAGAGCTGGATTCAAACCCAGGACTGAAAGACCTGATTTCCCCGTGTCTCTTGTGTCCATTTCTTCTCATTTCCTGGGCCATTGGAATCATCAAGACCCGGTTCAAGTCTTGGTTCTTCCACTTATACCGGCAGAGGGAACTTGGGCAACTGACTTGGGTTTCCTGTGCCTCAGTTTTCCCATTTTACAAAACGGGAAGATGTACCCTTATTCAGAGGGTTGGTGTAAGGCTTAGCTACTCATGCCTCCTAAAAGATTCTGTGTATGAACACTTCGTGTGTACTATCCTCATGGCATGCTTGGGTGAGTAGGTAGAACTAAGTCCCATTTTGCAAAACACTTAACTGAGGCTCAGAGAGATGAACCCCTTGCCCAAGGCCACACAGACAGTAAGTGGCAGACTCAGGATCTGAACTCAGGCTCTTAACAACTCGTATATATTTCCTCACCCGAATCAGGGTCAGATATCACCTGGGATCAGTCCCTTTTCCACTCCTGAACTTTCCCACTTCTGTCAACCAGAAGGGAGGGACAAGAGCCTTTCGGAGGCCTCTGTGGCTCTGGGGTTTGATGGGCTTTGTTTCCACCATCACATTAGTGGCCTGCACCCTCAGCTGGACTCTATCCTCCCTAGAAGGTTTTTCTTCATTTCAGCTCATGTTGACCTTGAACTTCTAGGTCCAGGGGAAGGGTTAGTGAGGCATGGGGGGGCACTTGTGGAGCTCAGAGCAGTGGCTGTTTACCAACTGGTACAAAATCATCTCACTATTTTGCCCACCAACATGGCTATAATTATGTGTCCAGGTAAATGTCAAACATGCCCAGGTCTAAAGACTTGGAGAGAGGGGCGGGCGAGGTGTTGGGGGACACGGGTGCTCCAGACCCTCCCAGCACTGACTCTGCCCCTCTCTCCTCTTAGCCGGCTCCAGTGCCCAGACCCAAGCCCCCCCACTGCTCAATGGACACCCCCAGCCCAGACCCGTTGCCTTCGCCTTTGCCCAGGGAGGAAGAGAAACCTCTGGCCTTACCTCCTCCTGTTCCCCGGGGCCGCCGAGGCCGACGTCCCGGGGGGGCCACCTCCTCGAATCGGACGCTCAAAGCCTCCCTCCCTCGCAAGCGGGGCCGCCCCCCCAAGTCAGGGCAGGAGCCCCCGCTGGCGCAGGGAGTGACAGCCCCAGTGGGCAGCAGTGGTGGCAGCGACCTCCTGTTGATCGATGATCAGGGTGTGCCCTATACAGTCTCTGAAGGGTCAGCGGCAGGTGGGCCTGAGGGCTCTAGCCCCAAGAAGGCCCCGCACTTCTGCCCTGTGTGCCTGCGGGCCTTCCCCTACCTCTCCGACCTAGAGCGCCACAGCATCTCGCACTCAGAGCTGAAGCCGCACCAGTGCAAGGATTGCGGCAAGACCTTCAAGCGGTCCAGCCACCTGCGGCGGCACTGCAACATCCATGCCGGCCTGCGGCCCTTCCGCTGCCCACTCTGCCCCCGCCGCTTCCGCGAGGCCGGTGAGCTGGCCCACCACCACCGCATCCACTCTGGGGAGCGTCCCTACCAGTGCCCCGTCTGCCGGCTGCGCTTTACAGAGGCCAACACGCTCCGGCGCCATGCCAAACGCAAGCACCCGGAGGCCATGGGGGTACCCCTGTGTCCCCCGGACCCAGGGCCTGAACCGCCGTGGGATGACGAGGGCATCCCGGCCACAGCAGGGGCCGAGGAAGAGGAGCCGGAGGGGAAGGAGCCAGCCTGACCCACACCACCGGCCATTGCTCCCTGGGCCAGGGCCAGGTTTAGAGTTGGCAGTTCGGCTGGTGCTGGGCCTGGGGAAAGGGGCCGGGGCACCTTTGTTTCTGAAGGTCTTCCCGTTGTGGGAGGGGGTGCAGGGCGGGGACCTAAACTTCTGGGTCCTGCTGCCTTCTGCCCGCTTCTCCAGGACTGACAGGCCCTTGGAGGCAGGGGCTCTGGAAATAAATCTCTGCCTACTGGCTTCCTGTGTGTGTTCAGTGACCGTAGTGGGATGACTTTCCTCTTCTCCCTTCAAATGTTCTTCCTCGGAATTTGAGAGGACCCCATGACGTGTGCCTCATTAGCGAGGCGTCAAAAATGGTTTGAAGGAAACCTTTGCCCCTCCCCCGTCTCCATCGGACCCCAGAGTACAGTCATCCCTCGTCCCTCGGTATACGCGGGGGATGGGTTCAACGACCCTCGCATGTACCAAGATCCACGCATACTCAAGTACAGCAGGCGGCCCTGCGGAACCCGCTTTTGTGAAAAGTCCGCCCGGCGTATACACAGGTTTCACATCCCGCAAACACTGTTTTCTCTATTCGTCTTTGGTTGAAAAAAATCCGCCTGTAAGTGGAACTGTGCGATTCAAACCCATATTGTTCAAGGGCCAACTGTACTCCCAGTAAATATTCAATCTTCTATGCAACGTTGAATCTTCTATGCAAAGGTGACTCTAGGTCCCGCCCCCTCCTCCCCGTCCCAGCCAAATTCCCAGAAATTGTACAGCCAACATTTTTGCCCCATCTCTGTGAGCTGAGGACCCACTGGAAGGAGAAACTGAGTTGAAGGTGTGAGCAGGACTAACAATTTCGGTAAGTTTTAGAGAGAGGGCTGTGGCTTAGGGAGAGGGCGGGGCTGAGAGCGAGAGGCAAGGCTTATTGGGCTGGTTAGGCCAGAACTAGGGCGAGTCTTAGACGAAGGGGCTCAGAATTGGGGTGGGGCTTAAAGAGGTTAAGGGGTTGGCCCGCAGAAAGTGAGGGAGCAATTTATAGGGAATGGATAGAGTTTATCTGAGGGGCGGGGCTTAGAGGGGCGGGAAACTTAGACCCGGGTATTTAGATGGGACTTAACTGTTAGGAGAAAGTGCTGAGGTGTGGGCATACTGCTACTCAGGCCGTGGGAAGAGAAGGCGGTATTTAAGAGAGGAGGCACTAAAGGAAGTCCCTGAGAGAGTGGAAGCCTAGCAGGAGGGACCAAATAGGACTGGGCTTAGATGCTTGGCGTGGGACTGAGTTGGCAGCGAGGTTTATAGAGATTATACGAGAGGGCAATGTAAAGTGTGGTAAAGCTGTGATTCTCGAAGTCCGCATGCATCAGAATCGACTGAAGGGTATTTCAAACGTGGATCCCTAGGCCCCACCAGCATGGTTTCTGTTCAGTAGGTCTGGGTGAGGGAGCCAGATATGATATTGATGCTGCTGGCCTCTGAACTAGACTTCAGAAATCAGAAGCACTGATTTAAGGGAATGCTTTAGAAGTACGAGGCAGAACTATCCCATAAATGTTATGAGGTGCAGCTTAAATGCTGTGGGTGGAAGGGCGTGGCTCAGCCTAAGTAACTTTGAGAGGCGGGGCTTGGAAGAAAGAGGCACGGCTGAGGGCGTGGCCTAGGAGGGAGGGTTGAAGTTCTAGAGAGTAGGGGCTTGGAGAGGGAGAAAAACAGGAGAAACTGCGTGAGAGTGGGGAGCAGAGGACGCATTTTGAGGCGACAGGCGGAGCTTACAATAAGTAAGCTCTGAAATAAGCGTGATACAGAATAAGGGGGCAGGGCTTACGTGAGAGCTCTGAGCCAGAGGTGTGGCTTAACCGGATGTCCGGAGCGAGTGGGCGTGCCCTAAGAAGAGGCGGGCACACAGGGCGCAGGCGTACTTGGCTCAGCTCGCTCGCCGGAAGTGGCCTTCGGCTTCCCCCGCCCGCGTCCCCGAGCGAATGCGCAGGCGCACTTCCCCTCTCGGGCGCCGCCACCGCCTCCTCTTTCCGATCCTCCACGCCGGCGCCTGGGGAACAGACGCGACTTCCGCTTCCGGGCGGGCTGGCAGGCGGGCGGCGCGGGGCTGCCGGGGAGGGGGGAGGGGGCGGCACTTCCGGTCGGGCCCTCGGGTCTCCCCGGAGCGGCGGCGCCTTCTCCCCCTTCTCGGCCTCCTCCCGGCGGAGACCCCGGCGCCGGTGAGTGACGGGGAGCGTGGCCCGGGGGCCCGGGAGCAGCGGGGGCGGGGGGCCCCGACCTGGCCAGCTCTGGTTCCCAGAACGTCCCCCCACCCACAGAATGTCAGTGCTTCTCCCGCCAGGCCCTTGCCAGGGGACTCCCAATCACTGCTCCCCCATAAGACCATTCCAGATATCTCCCCCATGAACACCCCCAGATAGGACCGCTGCCAAAGCGCTTTCATTCGTGGCGATCCCCTAAACTGCTCCCAGGGTCCCCAACTAGTGCTTTCTCTTAGGATCCCTTCCACATAACACCCCTCATTGCTTTCTCCAGGACAGCCCCCCAAACGCCACCAGCATTGCCCCCCTCCCCATGTAGGGCAGCTGCTCGTGAACTGTTAGCATCCCCTGCAAGATTACCTCCAGAGAGTTGCATTGATGCTTTGCAGCAGAGCTGCCACCCATTCTCTGTCCATACACAGCACCTCCCCCCACTCCTAACCACACCTCCCCTGAATGCCCCCTTCGTTGGTGTAAAAATACTTTCTATTCTGGTCAGCACCAGGAATGCCGTTTTTCCTCCTGCAACCCCCCCAGTGATTCTTCTTAAGAATACCCTTTTCAGATCCAGTCGCCCCCATGGAACAGCTCCCTCTAGAGTTCGTTCACACACACACACGCGCGCGCGCGCGTGCGCGCTCTGCCCCTTCAGGTAGAAATACCTGCCTGCTTAGCTCCAGGCTCCCATGTAATACTCCTGCCCCACCTCCCACCCCATCCTCACCCTGGTCAGCTCCTGTCTCCATTACTTCTGCCACGGAACAGTGCTGCGCGCCAAGGCTGTGAGGTTTTCCCTCTCAGAATGTTCCTTCTCCCTTGGCATTGTCAGCTCTTGTCCTGACCTGCCGCTTTTCACCCAGGTGTCATGTCATCACCCGGACTCCTTATTGAACACCCTTTGCTTCACTAGGGTGTGACCTCTTTTTTCTTAGGCATTCATTCTTCACTGAATGAATATTCGCTGTTCTAGCTCCAGGGCATACAGCCATGAAGGAGAGAGATGCACACAGTTCTTTCGTCTTCTGGGATTTTACAGTTTAGTTGAGGAGGCAGATGAGAAATGAGTAAATAAACAAGATAAATGCTGTTCTGTGGGCTCTCTGAGAGGCTGATGAGTTACTTCGAGGTGAAACCTCAATTACAGGAGATAACTTAGCCACACAAACATCTGGGTGACTAGACAGAGGAAACAGCATGTGCAAAGGCCCTGAGGTGGCCATGATTGTGGTAAGTGGAGGAGCAGCAAGAGAGGCCAGTAAGGTTGGAGTGGAAGAACTGAAGGGAAGAACAAGAATGGGGGAGTTTTGGTCTCAAAGGGCCTTGGAGGTGAGGACATTGGGATAAATTATCTGGCCTTTGTCAGCTCTACCAAGCCTAGAATGTTCTTCATTCTCTCCCACATTCATTCATATATTCCTTCGTAAACACTTGTTCAACTACTGTTTAATGAGCAGCTACTTCACATTGGGGATGCAATAGAGAACAAAATAGATTAACTGTTGTGGGTCCTGGGGATAGAGAGTGAACAAAGGAAGTAAAAATCATTGCCTTCATGGAGCTGACCCTCTGGATAGAGAGACCAGCAAAAACAAGGCAAAGAAGTACAAGATGTGGCGTCACAGTTGATGATGATGAGCGGTGAGGAGAGAAATGAAGTAGGATGAGGGAGGTCAGGAGCGTGCGGCGGGGGCGACTGGTAACAGTGGTCACTGAGAGCCTCAGAAGACAGTTGAGCAAAGATGGGAAGGAGGTGAAAGAGTGAGCAAGGTGGATACCTGTGAGTCAGAGCACTTCGGGCAGAAGCAACAGCCAGTGCAAAGGCCCTGGGGCAGGAATGGAGCTGGCACATTGGGGGAGCAGCCAGGAGACTGGACTGTGTAGGTCATTGTAAGGACTTTGGCTTTTACTTTGAGATGGGGTCACTTCAGGGTTTTGAGCAGAGGAAGGACATGGTTTGGCCTTAGTCCTCCCGTCAGTAAAATGAGAATAACAGTAATACTTATTTTATGAGTTCATTGTGAAGTTTGAATGGGACAAGCCACATAAGACACCTAGCACAATGCATGTTAGAGTTCAGCAGATGTCAGTGGCTTGTCCTGATATTAGATCAAGCCAAGAGAATTGGTATTAGGTGGCAGGGAGGTAGGTGGAGCAATGCATATTTCTGTGTAAGGTGGAACGGGGCATCTTCCTTCATTTTGCAGGGTGAAATCTAGAAAGACAGCATGGTGTAGTGGGTAAGAGCATGGACTGTGCAGCCCCACAGTCTGTCTTCAACTCCTGACATTTGTTGGCAGTGTGACTTTGGAAGATTAATTGACCTGCCTGGCCCTCAGTCTCTTCCTTTGTATTTCAGAGTCAACAACTGTAACCATCTTGTAGGGTTGTTGGGAGGATTCCTTGAGTCAACACATGTAAAAGATTTAAAAGAGTACTTGGCTTATAGAAATTACTCATTCAATGTTATATATTATTTTATGTTACTGTTACTGTTATTAAAAGACTAGAATTTCATCACAGGCAGCTTTGTTGCAGCAGAATAGCCCACAGGTCCTGCCATCTGAAAGACCTGGAAGCAAATACCTGCTTTCCCCTTTACTGGCTATATGACAGTGGGGGAATAACTTCTCCCTTCTGCTGCTCAGTTTCCCCACTCATAAAATGGTACCAGTAATGGTACGGGGCCATTGTGAGGCATCCAGACAATGGTAAGTGCCAAAGTGGTTGAGCAATAAACAAACGTTGTTAAGATGGTTGCTGTGGGACTTCTGCCCTTTGGTGGGGGAGTCTCTTCCCACCATGTTTCTCTCTACATAAAACCCTCCTGTGAAAACTCCCCTTAAAAAGACACGTTTAAGGATTGGATCCCCTGAGAGGAAATGTCTCAGCTTTCCCAGTGGACATTGTCATGAGCCTGATTAGTTCTGTCCCCCATTCCTGTACCCCCTTCAGCATCTGTACACCCTGACCCCAGAATTCCTCTTTCTAGGGATACCCCCTGCATGTTAGCTCCATCTCTGCTAAATGTGCCCCTCCCTCCCTCACTCTGGGGGTCTGGCCATCTCAGTCCCATCCTTTCACTCATCTCCCAAGTATTTATTAATAAAGGCATTCACAGCTATACATTTTCCTCTGAGCACTGCTTTGGCTGCATCTCCTCAGCTGTGTTGTGTTTTCATTTTCATTCATCACAAAGTATTTTCAAATTTGTAATTTCTTCGTGTATCCACTGGTGATTTAGAAAGGTGGTGTCTCATTTTTACATATCAGCAAATATTTGTCCAGCCAGGTGCTGTGCTAAGTGCTGAGAGCACATTGGCAAACAAGACGGGCCAAGTGCTTGCTTTCTTAATGAGGGGCCAGACAATAAACACACAGCAGAGGAATACATAATAAGTGCGTGGCGGGAACTGTGCTGGAAAAAAAAACGCAGGTGCATAAGGAACTAGAGAGTGCTGGGGTCGGGGCGTGCTGAGTAGCAACCTGAAAGAGGCTGGGGAGGGAGGCTTATTGAAATTGGGGAAGAAAGTTCCAGGCCAAGGAGACAGTAACACCCCCCCCCGACCCACAGACACACCAGGCCACTTGTATAAACACCCCTCATAACCCAGACAGCACCCTGAAGTAAGGCTCCTACTCACAGTTCACCCCACCTTCCTTCGCTCAGGGAACAGCCCCGGTAAAGCACTCCGTGGGGGGAAGGGGGAATGGGGTTCAATTCCACTGATCTGGATGAACCTGGGCAAGTCACTTGGCTTCTCTGTGCCTCAGTGTTCTCATTTGTCCAGTGGAGGGAACAACTGTCTCTGTTTCATACAGTCGTAGGTATTCGGTGAGTTAATACGGGCAACATACTTGGAACAGTGGCCAGCTTGTAGGACATGGCCAATGAATGATAGCTGTTATTAGTATGTGCTCTAACAGGTGAGGCAGGGCAGTGGCTTCTTCCCCAAAACATCTTTACTCCCTCCCCCGTTGCACACAAATCACTCGTCTACTCCCTGCATCCTTATCCCATGTGCTTTCCACCCCAGCGACTCGGTCCCCTCCAGAATTGTCTCCCCAACTTAGGTTCTACCCATAGTCGTTCAGTTCCCACCCCAGCCATGCCTCTGCTCTCTCCGGAGATCAGATTAAATGGAGTGGGTGTGAAGGGCATGGGATGTTGAGTCTTGTCCAAGGACAAGGACACCCAGGGCTGGAGACTAAAAATATCTAGCTCCGGGATGGGGATGGGGGTGGGGGCCGAGGAGACACTCACTGATCACCTGTGAGAGAGCACAAGAGGATGAAGGGCCTGGGCCTCGACAGGCCCCCCGACCCCCACAGTGGGCTGGGTACAGAGCCAGGCAGGTCCCCGATGGGGAGGGATGATGGATGAGAAGCAGGCCAGACCCCACGGGCCCTTCTCCACTGGCTCTGCACCGACTGCATGGAGGCATTTCCCGAGACTGCTGAGTGGGTCTAAGAACTTGGGATCAATTACAGGAGCTGAGGTTCTGGTAGGGGAAGGAGGGGTACAGACATAGAGCTATAATCTAGAATGAAAAGTACTCTAAAGGGGGTGCCAGAGAGTGACTCCTGGTGTGGAGGGGTCAGGAGAAGCCCCGAGAAGCAAGGACAGGAACTCAAGCTCCCTGGGTTTCTGCTGCTGGGTTTAGCCCAGGTGTGTGATGTCGTGGATGGTACAGACAGCTCAGGGGATTAAGTGCGCTCTGCTGGTGCATGCGTCTCATTACATTTCAACCCCCTGGATACTTCCTACAGCGTAGGGGTGATCACTACATTTTAAATACGGAGGCAGTTTGGATCTTAGCTGAGATGGGATTTGAACCCAAGTATTTCAGAGCCCAGGGTCTCTGTCTTCTGTTTTATCAGGGTGCCTTCTGACTAAATGTCAGCCCCCTTGCTGTAATTTATTTCTCCCAGGCAAGCAGATTCTCCTTTCCCCCTTGTACTAAAAGAGTGCACTCACCATCCCCCACCCCCACTGACGTTTTTCCAGTTCTCTTGGCTTGTCCTGACTTCCCTGTTTCTATAGCAGTGGTGATAGTAATAACAATATAATACCTTCTATTTAGTGAGTGCTTAACAGAGCGTCAGGGACAATCCACCTTAGGAGCCTTATGCGTAATAACTTTTTGAATCCTCACAACAACCTTCTGAAGTAGGCATGTGTTTTGTCATCCCCATTTGTCGATGAAGGAAGGAAGGAAGGCACAGAGAAGCTCACTAACTTGCCCACGGTCACACAGCTGGAAAGTGGCAGGGCTTAGATTTGAACCTGCCATTCTGGCCCCAGAGTCCACTTTCTTAATCTCTCTGGTGGAAACTATTATTATCCTCATTTTACAGGGATAAAACCTGAGGGGATGGGAACGGAGGGCTGGTGTGTGTATGTGTGTGGGGGGTGGGGCAAGAGTTCAGGGAGACAGGGAGACAC
>RJWJ010023846.1:11289-25525 GCA_004363605.1 Indri indri
TATTATTATCCTCATTTTACAGGGATAAAACCTGAGGGGATGGGAACGGAGGGCTGGTGTGTGTATGTGTGTGGGGGGTGGGGCAAGAGTTCAGGGAGACAGGGAGACACAAAAGGCCTGGGAGGGTTTGAACAGAGAACAGAGACCAGAGGCAGCCAGGGCGGGGAGTTTGCGAGTCCAAGAAGCAAGAGAAAGTAGATGGCCTGCAGGCGGCATGGAGGAGGGGGTCTGCGGGTGGACAGAGAAGCTGTGTCAGGACCCCAGAAAAGATGGCGAGTGGAGCGGTGGAAGGGGTTGGAGAGATGAGGCAGATGGGGGGGCGTGGGGGTTGGGGACACGGAGAGGGAAGGAGAAGGTGAGGAGGAGAGAAGTGGAAACGGACTGGAAGCCCGGCCCTGGCAGATGGGGAAGGGGCGATCCAGCAAGAGGATGGACCCGAGTCCTGGCACACAGCTCCCCTCGCCTGCTGGCCCACGCCCTTAGCCCTGTCCTCTTCTTCACAGGGTCTCCTGTCTGCCCACCCGTCGGAGATGGAGGCAAACCCAGCAGGCAGTGGCGCCGGGGGTGGCGCAAACAGTGGCATAGGGGGCGAGGACGGGGTCCACTTCCAGAGCTACCCCTTTGACTTCCTGGAATTCCTCAACCACCAGCGCTTCGAGCCCATGGAGCTGTACGGGGAACACGCCAAGGCCGTGGCGGCCCTGCCCTGTGCCCCTGGCCCCCCGCCCCAGCCCCCGCCCCAGCCCCCTCCGCCCCAGTATGACTACCCACCCCCGTCGACCTTCAAGCCCAAGGCAGAGGCACCTTCCTCGTCTTCGTCATCTTCCTCCTCGTCCTCTTCCTCCTCGTCGTCGTCCTCCTCTTCCCAAGCCAAGAAGCCTGATCCGCCCCTGCCGCCCGCCTTCGGGCCGCCCCCGCCCCCCCTCTTTGACGCTGCCTTCCCTGCCCCGCAGTGGGGCATCGTTGACCTCTCGGGACACCAGCACCTGTTTGGGAACCTGAAACGAGGAGGGCCCGCATCTGGGCCGGGGGTGACACCAGGGCTGGGCGCGCCCACAGGGGCCCCCGGGCAGCTTCCCGCCCCCTCGCAGACCCCACCAGGACCCGCCGCAGGGGCGGCCTGCGACCCAACCAAGGACGACAAGGGCTACTTCCGCAGGCTGAAGTACCTGATGGAGAGGCGCTTCCCCTGCGGCGTGTGCCAGAAATCCTTCAAGCAGTCCTCGCACCTGGTTCAGCACATGCTCGTGCACTCGGGAGAGAGGCCCTACGAATGCGGCGTCTGCGGCCGCACCTACAACCACGTGTCCAGCCTCATCCGCCACCGCCGCTGCCACAAGGATGTGCCACCAGCTGCCGGGGGTCCACCCCAGCCCGGTCCTCCGCTTCCGCCGCTGGGCCTCCCTGCGCCCACGGCCACCGCTGCGGCTGCCGCCCCCACCACTGTTTCCTCCGGCCCTCCAGCCACGCCCACGGCGCCTGTCCCCTCCGCGGACGCGAACGCTGTCCCCGCCGCCCCTGCTGGTGTCGGGGTGCCCCCTCCGGCGTCCGGGGGCGGCGAGGGCCCGTTCGCCTGCCCACTCTGCTGGAAGGTTTTCAAGAAGCCCAGCCACCTCCACCAGCACCAGATCATCCACACAGGCGAGAAGCCCTTTTCCTGCTCTGTGTGCAGCAAAAGCTTCAACCGCAGGGAGAGCCTCAAGCGGCACGTGAAGACGCACTCCGCAGACCTCCTGCGCCTGCCCTGCGGCATCTGCGGGAAGGCCTTCCGCGACGCCTCCTACCTCCTCAAGCACCAGGCGGCACATGCGGGGGCGGGGACCGGGGGCCCTCGGCCGGTGTACCCTTGCGACCTATGCGGCAAGTCCTACTCGGCGCCGCAGAGCCTGCTCCGGCACAAGGCTGCCCATGCCCCGACCGCCGCCGCCGCCCCCGCTGACGCACCCAAGGATGGGGCGGCCTCAGTCCCGCAGCCCCCACCCACCTTTCCCCCGGGCCCTTATCTCCTTCCCCCTGACCCTTCTGCCACAGATAGCGAGAAGGCTGCTGCCGCCGCAGCGGCCGTAGTGTACGGTGCGGTGCCCGTCCCGCTCCTGGGGGCACACCCGCTGCTGCTCGGCGGGGCTGGGACCAGCGGGGCGGGAGGCTCTGGCGCCAGTGTCCCTGGAAAGACGTTCTGCTGCGGCATCTGTGGGCGCGGCTTCGGGCGCCGTGAGACCCTGAAGCGCCATGAGCGCATCCACACTGGCGAGAAGCCCCACCAGTGCCCCGTGTGCGGGAAGCGCTTCCGTGAGTCCTTCCACTTGAGCAAGCACCACGTGGTGCACACGCGTGAGCGGCCCTACAAGTGCGAGCTCTGCGGCAAGGTCTTCGGCTACCCGCAGAGCCTCACCCGCCACCGCCAGGTGCACCGGCTCCAGCTGCCCTGCGCCCTGGCCGGGGCTGCCGGGCTCCCGGCCACCCAGGGCACGCCGGGGGCCTGTGGGCCTGGGGCCTCGGCTGGGTCCTCAGGGCCCACCGACGGGCTGAGCTACGCCTGCTCGGACTGCGGCGAGCACTTCCCAGATCTCTTTCACGTCATGAGCCACAAGGAGGCCCACATGTCCGAGAAGCCATACGGCTGCGACGCCTGTGGCAAGACCTTCGGCTTCATCGAGAACCTCATGTGGCACAAGCTGGTCCACCAGGCTGCCCCTGAGCGCCTGCTGCCTCCCACGGCCGGTGGCCCCCAGGCCCCGGATGGCTCCAGTGGCACCGACGCGGCCAGCGTGCTGGACAACGGGTTGGCCGGAGAGGTGGGGGCGGCCGTGGCGGCTCTGGCAGGGGTGTCTGGGAGCGAAGATGCAGGCGGGGCGGCGGTGGCAGGTGCCGGCGGGGGTGCCAGTTCAGGCCCTGAGCGTTTCAGCTGTGCTACATGCGGCCAGAGCTTCAAGCACTTCCTGGGCCTTGTGACTCACAAGTACGTGCACCTGGTGCGACGGACCCTGGGCTGCGGCCTTTGCGGCCAGAGCTTTGCTGGCGCCTACGACCTGCTCCTGCACCGCCGCAGCCACCGGCAGAAGCGGGGCTTCCGCTGCCCCGTGTGCGGGAAGCGCTTCTGGGAGGCAGCCCTGCTGATGCGCCACCAGCGCTGCCACACGGAACAGCGGCCCTACCGGTGCGGCGTGTGCGGTCGGGGTTTCCTGCGCTCCTGGTACCTGCGGCAGCACCGCGTGGTGCACACCGGCGAGCGGGCCTTCAAGTGTGGCGTGTGCGCCAAGCGCTTTGCGCAGTCGTCCAGCCTGGCGGAGCACCGGCGGCTGCACGCCGTGGCCCGGCCTCAGCGCTGCGGTGCCTGCGGCAAGACCTTCCGCTACCGCTCCAATCTGCTGGAGCACCAGCGGCTGCACCTGGGCGAGCGCGCCTACCGCTGCGAGCACTGCGGCAAGGGCTTCTTCTATCTGAGCTCCGTGCTGCGACACCAGCGCGCCCATGAGCCGCCGAGGCCGGAGCTCCGCTGCCCCGCCTGCCTCAAGGCCTTCAAGGATCCGGGCTACTTCCGTAAGCACCTGGCGGCCCACCAGGGCGGCCGGCCCTTCCGCTGCTCCTCCTGCGGCGAGGGCTTCGCCAACACCTACGGCCTCAAGAAACACCGCCTGGCACACAAGGCCGAGGGCCTCGGGGGCCCTGGAGCAGGGGCAGGCACCTTGGCTGGGAAGGATGCCTGAGCGCGGGTTTCCCATCCGCCACTCCAATCAGATGCCCTTCTCGACTCCCCGCTCCCGGGCTGCTGATCAGACTCTCCCCCTCCTCGCTGTTGTCCCATCCTTCGGGACTCGATGGACTATCCTCCTCCAGGCCCGTGCCCTACAAACTCAAGACTGAATCACTCCCATCCTGGACCTCTCCGCCCTCCCCTCATCCCATCAGACACTGAACTTGATCCTCCGTCCAACCCTCCTTTGTAACCCTCATCGGCCCCTCCAGCAGCATTCTGCCCCCAATAAGCTTTGGTGGAGATGGGTCCGAACTGCCCCTCCCCCTTCCTTGGGAATCTGGCCGGACAGTGGAATACTGGCAGAGTTGGGAGGGCACAGGGGGGTGGCTGGGTGCTCTTTTGGATTGTGGGGGTGGGAGGGGCGGGTGGCAGACGCGGCTTGTACGGAGCGGAGAATAATAAATCTTATCAACAGGGCCACTGGAGTCCATCCTTGTATCCCAGGGAGAGTGGGGAGTAAGGCGGTAAAACGTGGTAAAACACAAGGTTAAGGGCTTATGTTTCCCCTGGGATTTTGATTCTCTGGCACCTTTGCCTCACACGCTCTCACTCGAGAGAGATTTTCTGAGGTTTGACCCTATTCCAAGCATTAGGGTGTGAGTTGGGCAAATGGACGTGAACGAGACAGGTAAGTCTTTGCGCTCAGGAACAGACTTAAGGTGCCTCAGTCTCTTACCCTTTGTGATGCTTTCAGCATTTGTTCCCTCAGCCACCATTCCCTGAAAGCCTCCTGACTGCAAGTCTTGGTCTGGGTGCTGGGGAAATAGAAGGACTGAACGTGCCCCTCAGCCTCAAGTAAGAAGGCCACTGCTGTATTGCAGCCTCGTGCAGACCGGAGTTTATTATACGGTTTGCATATAGGACCTGCCCCTCCAGGATAATGATTTGGGAGATTCAAAAGGCCATTCAGAGCTTTCATTTCGGTTCTCAGAACAGTGCGGTATGTGCCTGGCAATGTGCATTTACTTATCATTTGTCACAAGAGGGGCCTGGGGTCCTGGAGCACAAAGGAGCTTCAAGGACACCCAGCAAATCCACAGAATTTGGACTTCATTCCCAGGGTACCTCAATACTGGAAGATGAAACTGGGTCAGAGGGCGCTGCCTGGGTGCGTCCAGCTGGCCGCCATGTTCTACCGCTGAAGACCCAGCATGAGACAGACTTTGTGCTAATGCTCCAGGGTTCGGAAGTGACATGGAAGTGGAGCCTCACAATGCAAGGAGCATGGAAATATTACTGGAGGCTCAGTGAGCACAGAGAAGTCACCTTATCAGATGGGGGTGGGGGGCTAGAAAAGCTTCCTGGGGGAGAAAATGATGCCTGAATGATGACATAAAGCAACAGTAACTTGCTGGGTAAAGAAGTGGGCAGAGATTTCCATGTGAAAGGTTTAGTTTGTTGAACTAAGCCCAGCTATTCTGGAGAATTTCAGATGAGTATGGCTGGAGGTTGAGTTGTGCGTGTGTGTAGGGAGCTGGAACCCGAAGTGTCTAGAATTCCAAGCTGTGGGGCCTGCATGATTTTGTAGGATAAAGCCTGGAAACTGGCAGCTGCTGGGCTGCATAGGGCGACCAACACATTTTATCTACTCTGTGTATTTTTAAAAAATGAAATTTGACTTGGTTGCCAACATTGGGAAATCAAAAGCTTTTACATGATGTGAACTAATGGAACTTCTGAAAATTTGGAAGATCTAGAAACCCAAGCTGCATCCCCCCGAGATCTAAGTAGCCATTACCCTCTTCCAATGGGGCATTCCGTCTCCAATTTGCTACCAACCTCACCACTTTCCACTGAATCTCAACACTGAGCTCAAGTGTCAGTTGCCATATTTCACCTCACTGGTGTTTTCCCCTTAAACCTGACCATTACTCACTCACTTACATTTCCACTCAGCTCCTGTAGGCATTCGCGTTTGTGAACTCTTCTTAAAGCCACAAGGAGCTGTGGGTTGGTGACAACGACCCACGTGACTGCAGTATGGAGTGGAGCAGGCTGCTGCATAGTTATCTGGATGTGAGACCACTGTTGGCTTGGTGTACAAGAGTAGTGATGATGAAAAGATACCGTTCAGATGCCACTGAATAAGGGAGACTGATAAAGGATTAGATACATGGATAAGGGACAAAGAAGGCAGAAGGAACCTGCCCGAGTTTCTGGCTTGGGTAGTGGTACCAATGGCATAGGAAACATGGACGTTTCTTTGGGGGAAACAGAATGAGTTCTGTTCCTGTTGAGTTGTCTAAGGGTTATCTTGTGGGGGATACTGGGTGAACAGAAACGTGTGCAAATCAGGGCCTCTCCCTCCTCAACAAGCATGCCAATCACAGGAGCCCTTTCATTTTGCCAAATCTCCCTGACTCCCCCTCACCCCCAAATGAACCACATAACATCTCCAAATAACCAAAGCCTATTCGCCCCCATTCTAAAGAAGAGGAAACAGAGGTTTGGAGAGAGGTATGACACAATTCACTGCTGGTGGCAAGACCAAAATGTGGCCCCTCTTCCCCCACCTCCCCAAAACAGACACCAGAATACAAGACTGACATAAACCCTTCAGAAGGTCCTTTAATAGGAACAGAACTGGAGGTTTCCCACCTCCAGCTCCCAAGTCCTCTCGCCCCTGGCCAGCCCGCCATGTCACCATCAGCCAGCCTTTCCTTGGGATTGCCTGGGCCTAGGCGGCAAGCTGTTTGCTTCAAACTGGGAGTGGAGGGAATTAGAGAAACCCGAGGCTACTTTGTAGAAGTGCAGGACCACAGGCTCTGAGCCTACAGCATTGGGAGGCGGGTATTAGGTAGCTGCTTGCTGTGTTCTCAGTTGCCTCCAAAGAGTCTGGATGGGTTATGGAGGGACCACCATGGGGGCAAGGGTAGCCACTCTTGGAGTCAAGACCCTATGGTCAGGCTTACATCCTTGAGGCTCTAGTGCTCTCAGCTATGACTTGGGGACCCTCTGGCTTCGAGGTGATGGGACCCCAGTCTCTTTACAGATGACCTGGTGGGTGTCTTCTGCCTGAGGGTGGGTAGGCGTCCCAGGTGCAGTGCAATCCAGTGAGGTAGTCAAAAGTTTCCATCCTAGTCCAATCTAGGGAGCCCTCAAGAAAGCCCAGCATTCTCCAGAAGGAGGACTGGACCAGGACCACGACGGTGGACCCGGATGCTCCCCCTTCCACTGAACCCTGGCTCCCCCTCTGCAGTGCCCGGACTCTGTTGTGACAGGCTGTGTCTTGCACAAGGATAACCCAAGAACAAGGCAAACGGGGCAGAGGAATCCAGCCCATGGTCCTTGCATTCAGCCGGGCACCCACAAGACGTTATCTGTCCCTTTCTCTGCATCTCCCGGAGGTGCTGTGTGGGTCTGTGGGAGTCCGGAACCTGGTTCTCTCCCTCTGCTCTCCAACGGTAGCTGCTCATGGATATTCCCATTTAGCTGTCATGTCATCTCTCGCCCAATCTCCTCTCTTCTGTCCCCTGCCTCCTTTTTGCCATCCCCATCCCCTTGCAGTCTACCTACGGCGATGTTAACTCCCTCACGGCCGGCTCTCCCAGCCTACTGATCAACCTCCACCTTCACCTTCCCTGTCTCCCCGCCCCCCTCTTCCAGAGTGTTCCCTGCCCCACACCCACTCCCAGACCCCTCAGCCACCGATGACCCCAGCTGGCCTCCAGAGTCTCCCAACCCAGGCCCCGGCCCGTGGAAATGGGTGCGCTGGTGCTTGCGGAAGTTGGAGGAGTTGTTAAAAGTGCGATCGCAGAGGCTGCAGCGGAAGGGGCGCTCGCCCGTGTGGATGCGGGCGTGGCCGCTCAGCACCGAGGACTGGGTGAAGCCCTTGCCGCAGATGCCACAGTGGTAGGGCCGCTCGCCCGTGTGCACGCGCTCGTGGTCTCGCATGTCTGAGGAGCGGCGGAAGGGCTTGGCGCAGAACCTGCAGGCGAAAGGCTTCCCCACTGCCGCGCCTGCAGCCGCCGCCGCCATCACCACCTCCGACCTCTCCTGGGGCACCCCCGGCCTCTGTTCTCCAACTGCTGCTGCTTCCGGAGGCCTCCGAGAGGTCCCCGGCTCCACCCCGTGTCGGTGCTGGTGCCGGAGCAGAGGTGCCAAGGCCTTGAAGGCGCGGGGGCAGCGGGGGCAGCGGTAGGGCCGCTCTCCCGTGTGCAAGCTGTAGTGGGCACGGAGGCTGGCGGGACCCGGGCAGCTGTGGCCGCACACATGACACCGGCTTGGGTCCCCAGCCTGTCCGCCTCCCTCGGCCCCTGCCAGGTGGCCATGTTCATGGAATAGCAGCTCGGAAACCAGCCGGAAGGCAGCTGGGCACAAGGCACAGTGAAAAGACCCTGGCTCCGGGGGCTCAGGTACCAGGGTGGTGTCGGTCACCTTTACCACCTGAATCTCGATGAGGTCACTAGGGGGTGTGGTGGGGCGGCCATCATCAGGCACCAGGACCTGGGCAGGGAGAGAAGAAAGTGGAGCCTGTGGACCCTGTCTCAAAACCTCCCTGAATGTCCCCATTTATTAAAACATCTGGCTCCTTTGCAGCCTACTGGTCCCCTCACTTTCTAGACCCTGTTCTCTGTTCTCCAGGATTCTGCTGCATCCCCACCAACATTTCCCCTCCTGTCCAAAACACATCGTGAATCCAGCCTTTTCTCTCCTCCACCCTAGTTAAAACTCCCATCATTTCTTGCTTCCACACTGAAAAAACCTTTTAAAGGGGAGTCTCTGTTACTATTCCTACCCCCTTATAATTCACCTCCTTAGAGTAGCCTAAATGATCTTTTGAAAATGTAAACCAGATCAAGTCATTGTTCCCACTCGAAACCCTCCAGTGGCTCCAGCTGCACTTAAAACCCAAAATCATCACTATAATATCCACTATGATCTCGCTCCTGCTTCTCTCTCTGACCTCAGAATAAATAAAGCCGGCGCCCAGCTGACTTCTCTCAACTAAATTTAGCTACCCCACCCCCACCCTATCTGCTTACTTTATTTCCTTTCTAGAACATATTACAATAAATCCCATTTATTGTCTCTCTCCCCTCACGAAACTACAAACTCCAAGAGAACGCAGCCCTTGTCTGTCGTGGGCACCTCTCTTTACAGAGCCCAAGTAGGAGCTAAGTAAATGTTTGTTGACTGAATGAATATCTGCAGCTACTCTCCAATCCTGAGCGAGGGAACGCGCAGGAGGTTGCAAAGTCACCTGGAACATCCACTTCTACCCCCAAATCCTCCCTTGGGCATTTGAGGTGCATTACTAGGACCCTTGCAGAATCATTCCCCCACCCCACATGAGTACCCTGATTATAACCCTCCAACCTTTCAGGGTCACCTTCCCAACCTTCCACCCAAGTTCACTAGCCTTAGAATGTCTCTGAAAGCTCCTCTCCCTTACTATGCAAACCAAATTCCCGGGACCCCTCTCCCTGGACCCAAACTCCCCCCATAGACAACACTGTCCTCACCCAGGCCCCGCCCCTGCCCTCTCACCCTCCCCAACGGGACCTCGCTAAGCCCCGCCCCTCGCTCAAGCCCGAGAAGCCCCACCCCCAGGGCCAGAGCCCTAAATACGTTCCCCGCCCCCGCCCCGTCCCCGCCCCCTGAACTGCGGCTTTCTCCCTCCTCAAGCCCCCAGGCCCCTTCCCCGCCCGCACCACGTCCGGCGGCTCCGGGGAACGCGACTCCGGGGTCGGTGAGCTCGGACTCGGGGACTCCAGGCGCGCTGAGGCCATCTTGTGCCCAAGCCCCGCCCCCAAAACTATGGTCGCTCTGAAAAGGGGCGGGGCTCGGGCTGCGTACAAGCTACCGGGCATGCGCACTGCAGGGCAGTGGGGGGCGTGGCGCGGCGGCGGCGGGGGCGGGGCGCTCCTAGGGAGGCCGAACCCGGGCGAAAGGGGTTTGTTTCCTCTTCTAGTTACCTATCGGTGCCCCGCGAGCGTAGTGGGGTTCTGTAACACCCCGGGGACAAATTCGGACGTCCCTATTAACCAACACAAGCAGAGCCGAGGCTCTGGTGGTCAAGGGAGACGCATTAGCATTGAAGAACCTTTGTTTTGTTTTCAGTAAACATTTTGTGGTTACCGTCTCTGTGTGGCTCGTGATAACGTAATGATGCGAAGTTTATAAATGTAAGGTTTTTAAAAAGTCTATGTAAAGAGAGATATTCAGTGCAGTCCTGGGAGGAAGCAAAAAACCAGAAAGTTGATGTGATGTTTGAGAGGAAAGCTCAAAGACGAGGGCTTTCGGCAGCACCAAGGACAGGGCTCTTCCTGGCGACCCAGTCTATTCATTCCTGGCTGTGTGACCTTGGATAAGTCACTGCACTTCTCTGAACCATCCCCCTTTCTTCCGTATAGAACTGTAGAAGTGTTGTGAAACCCACCGAGAAAAGAGATATGGAGGAGTTTGAAACATCCTTAAATGGTTTTCTTGGAAGGGCAGGGTAGGAGATGCCTAAACATTTTGATCATGCCTAAATTTCCTGTTCCTTCTGGGGATATGATAGGATTACACTTTTTTTTTTCAACTCGGATGAGGTCATGTGATTTTCTTTGACTAATGATATACAAGTGAAAGTGATGTGTGTGCCCTCAGCACGCATTAAGAGCCATAGAGCCATCCACAACCTTCCATTCCACTGTTCTGTGGTAAAGAATCATTGGTTGAAGGAGTGCAATGAACATAAACCTGGTGCTGGCTTGCCTTGGATATACAGCATGTAAAATAAATGTTTACTGTGTTGAGTCACTGAACTTTGAGGTTGTTTTTCCTGCGGCAAAACCTACCTTGACTGACACACACATAGGGAGCCTTATTTATAAACCTGCATTGGTACTGACCTGCATTGGATATGTATAATAGCATTTAAGATAAATGTTTGTTGTGTTAAGCCACTGAGCTTTGGGGTTGTTACTGCAGCATAACCTATCTTAACTGATATATATATATATATATATATATATCAGTTACATATATATATATAAAGTCTTTTATTTATATTTATTTTATGACAAATTATTTCTACATACAAAAGGTATACAGAATAATATAAATACCATCTTGTACTTACAAAAAACCCTTAAAATATACATGGCAGATACAATCTAAACCTTCTATGAACACCCCATACATTCTCTTCCCTCACTCACTGAGGTTATTCAACTTTGCATCTGTTGTTTACCATTGCCATGCATGCTTTTTTAATTTTGCTGCACATATGAAATTATATAATATTGTTATACATGTTTTAAAATTTTATAATAAATTATACTATTTCAAGGTAACCATCTCTAACTTTTTTCCCCCTTAGCATTGATTTTCTATTTGTCTACACGGATACATATGGTCTACTCACTCACTGGCAATGCTGGTGTGATATCCCACTGGTGATTATACCACATTGCATATATTTATTTATTTATTCTCCCTTCGATAGACATTAGGTTAGTTATATAGATATATATTTTTTTAAGAGACTGGGTCCCACTCCGTCACCCAGGCTGGAGTGCAATGGTGCACTCATAGCTCACTGCAGCCTTGAACTCCTGGGCTCAAGTGATCCTTCTGCCTCAGCCTCTTGAGTGGCTGGGACTACAGGCATGCGCCTCCACTCTCGGCCAGTCAGATTTTAGTACTGCAAACAATACTGCCATAAAGATTCTTGCTCATATCTCCTTGAACTCAAAGGGAGTTTTCTCTAGGTTATATACCTGGGAGTCAAATTGCTGGATCAAAGAAAATATGAACATCTTCTAATTTCCCTCTTCAATTTAGTAGATATTGCCCAATTGCTTTTTGTAGTAACTTCACAACTTACTAGCTGGGAGTTTGAGGTTGTCAGTGTCCAGCTGACATTTACAAAGTGGGCACTATCATGCCATTTGGCCACAGATTGGGAATGTCAAAGGTCTAGCATGATGCCTGGAACCAACTGATGCTCAATAAATGTGGGTTCTTTGCCTTTTCACCTGTTGTCTGTTTGCTTCTGAGTCACACATTGACAAGCATGAAACTAACAGTTTATTGCATGACTCGAGGCTAGAAGTCTGGTTACATGGAGTTGTTGGAAAATGGCAGAGAGAGTCTTGGACTTAGAATCAGAAGATGTGGGGTCTAGCCTTGCTTCTTTCTGTTTCTACCTTGCTGTAAAACCTTAAGCACATCATTTCTCTTCGCAGTCCTAGATTTCTTGACTTTTAAAATGAATTGGCTGATAGAGTTACCATATGGCCCAGCAATATTATTCCTAGAGAATAAAATTGTACTCAAGAGAAGCCAAAGTATCCGTTCATAAACAAATGTGTATAGCAGTACTATTCATAATAGCTCAAAAGTAGAAACAACTGAAATGTGCATCAACTGATAAATGGATAAAGAAAACATGGCATATTCATACCATGGAATATTATTTGGCCATACAATGGAATAAAGTACTGATACATGCCGCAGCATGGATGACCCTTTGAAACATTATGTTGCCGGGCGTGATGGCTCACGTCTGTAATTCTAGTACTTAGGGAGGCCAAGGTGGGAGGATCACTTGAAGCCAGGAGTTGGAGACCAGCCTGAGCAGCATATCAAGACCCTGTCTCTACAAAAATAAATAAATAAATAAATAAATATTAGCTGGATGTGGTGACACGCACCTGTAGTCCCAGCTCCTCAGGAGGCTGAGGCGAGAAGATGATTGAGCCCGGCAGTTTGAGGTTGCAGTGAGCTATGATGATGCCAATGCACTCTAGCCTAGGCAATAGAGCAAGACCTTGTCTTAAAAAAAAAAAAAACCCAACCAAAAACCAAACCATTATATTAAGTGGAAGAAGCCAGACACAACGGACTACATATTATACTATTTGAATCCATTAATGCCAGATATCTGGAACAGGGAAATCTATAGAGACAAAATGTAGATTAGTGGTTCCTTAGGGCGGGGGGTGGAGGTTGGGGGCGTGGTAGGGGCCGTAGGGTGGGGATGGAGGAATAGCGGAGTTATACCGAAGGGGTATAGGTTTTCTTTTTGAGGTGATGAAAATGTTCCAAGTTTCACGATGGTGATATTTGCACACACCTATGAAAATACTAATAACCATTGAATTGCACACTTTAAATGGATGAATTCTATAATATATGAATTATATCTCAATAAAGCTCTTTAAAAGAAGAATTGGTTGAACATAATGACCTCTCAGAATCAAACTGTAGATGATATTTAAAAATTATGAGCCTATATGGCAGGTATATTCATGTTCACTATGCAATTCTTTCAACTTTTCCATACATTTGAAAGTTTTCATCATAAAATGTTGGCATTGGGGAGCCTGTAAACAATTTGTTAAATCTGATTTTTGAAAAGCTCAAATCATTTTCATGGATAATTCTCATCAGACCGTAATTTCTCTGAAGATAGAGACCATGTCTATATCTTTACCTGCCATATCTCCAGTGTGTACACTATTGTCTGAGATGTTACAAGTATTCGGTACACACTAATTGAATTAGTGAATCAATACATAAGCATATTGAATGTGATATGAATAAACGAATAAGTAGCTGGTAACAATGGGTGTCTGAAGTCCTAAGCCAATAGTAATCCTCAAAAAGTAGACCATCCTAAAATCTTTCTGTTGGTTCTACAAATGACAATAATATTAAAAATAATAACTAACATTTATGGAGAGGTCATTGAGCGTGAGGCAGGGGCAGATCCAGGTTTTGTAAAGGTGAAGCTTATACAATTAAGAAAAAGAATACAAAATAAAAAAAATACAAAATAAGATACATAGGTGAACATTTATTTAGTATGAGAAAATAAATTCCAACCAATTACAATATTTAAAAGCTGATAATTACCACATGAAAATTCCCAATTTGAAAGTATACAAGGTATTTTTATTCATTTACCATCTGACACAGCTCTGTAATACTTCTTGCCCTATATCCTTCGATCTTCTCTTCACATGACAACATTTTATAGTTTAGAAAAGTCTTATTTCAAACTCACAACAGTTGTAGTCTTAGTATTGTCAAGTCTGGGGAAATCCTAATCACAATTCTTTCACGAATGAATTAAAGTTTCAGGGCATCGCAAACCTTTTAAAGCAATAACTAATCTTAAATATTCTTTGAATTGTTGACACTCATTACTCAGGGAAGGGTCCGTGCCCGTGAGGAGCCTCTGAAGCTTAAGCTTCGTTAGACTTATGGTAAATCCACCTCAACAGCTATGCTTAACTCCTTTTAAGGGAAAGAATAATACCCGCTTTGCTACGCGAACGAGGGAATGCTGATAAGGCAAGACTGGGACCCAGACTTGGCAGCCTGATTGCGAGGGCCTTGCATGTCTCTTTTAGGAGCCTTCCTGTTATTATCTACCCTACTCATTTTATAACATAAAAACATCAAGGTTCTAAGAACTGAGAGTCAGGAGTCTCATTTGGTTCCTGGGTGACTAGTTTTGAGAGAGTTCCTTCTCCATTCTGG
>RJWJ010023847.1:0-25479 GCA_004363605.1 Indri indri
GCAGAACATTAAATAGAAAGATAGTAGACATCTTTTGTTCATTCCTGATTTTAAAAGGAATTTTTGTGAATTTTCACCAATGAAAATATTTTTTGACGTAGGTTTTGGTAGCAGTGCTTTTTCAGAATAAGAAAGATTTCTTTTATTCAAAGTTTTTTTTTGAATATTTGCTAGAATGAACCTTTTTCTTTTTTTTAAAGATAACTTTTAGATGTTTCCTTTGATTTTATAACAATATTTTTCCTTTGGGTCTACCATTTTAATTTCATTCACAATTTTTTTTCTATTTTGTTCTAACAGTAGTGATAAACTTACAATGTATAGTACAATTTTATACAATTTATGATAACCGATTTGAGAGCCAGTGCACAGCTACTCAAGGAAGATGAGGTGGTGTTGAGACAGAGACATACCTACGTGATGGGCATTTTTTGGGGACATAACTATGTTCAGTTTCAATACTGTGATCAATAACCAATTGATAGTTTTGATCCTTCTTGGATATAGCTTAGTAGGCAATCACAATTGACCCTCTCCATTTACAATTTATGCAGAATTGGCTTTTGGGCTTTTGGTGAGATAGAGTAAGCTCTTACGGAAAACTTGTTCTTAGTAACAAGTAGAGGCTGTCTTCATGTTACTAATCACTCATTATTTAATTTATATACTTTCTTATACTTTTCATTGTTACACAAATAATTTGAGGTGACTTATCCTCTAAGGTAATTATCCAAGTAACAAAGAAAAATAAGGAAAAAAGACTCCTGAGCTGTAAGAATGCAAATATGATTGTAAAATCTAGTTCATGACAAAATAAACCTAAATTCTTCAGCCAACAAGGCCTACACTGCTGTTTTAGTTGATCCTCAAATGCGATGCTAAGCTTCCTAGTGACCAACTTGAAGGGGAAACACGTAATTAGTTACTTAATTTTTACTCGACTCTTCTAAGGGAAGCAACGTCTTTCCTAATATCAAGTTCTAAAGATGCAGATAGAAAGGCATATATGATAAAGTGTTGGTTCTTTACTTATTTTAAGGGGGTGAATCTCTCTCAATTTCTTTTTTAAAAGTGTTTTTCTTTAGAAAAATTAAAGTTACAGATTTTCTTTTAAGAAAATAATATAGGCTTATGTAGACACAATTTTATTCCAATATGCTTTCTGTAGTTATTTTTTTTTCTTACTTTACTGTACTACATGTGGTAAGTTTTCTTTCAGGGTGAGTTTATTAACTGAACTAGGGTCATGCTTCTTAAGCTATAGTTTGAACTCAGAATTCTCTGAGTCTTATGAAGGTTTTTATAAATTGTATGTTTTTTTCGTGAGTCTAAAATTTATATACATATTTTAAGATAATCTGGATGATTGAGAAATAATTCAGAGACATTCTTTGCATGTGTGTTCATGTTGCCTCTGCTAAGTCTAAATTGCATTATAATTTAGAGTACAAATGAAGGTCTCACAGTAGTTCATATTAAGAAATGTAAACATGTGGCAGATAATCCATACCATAAACGTGCAAAATTTATAATGAACTTTGAAATACTAGTTGATATCGTATTGCTTTTTAAAATATGGATACTGTACAGCTCCTGAATTCGTACAGATTAACTTAAGCTTATTATAATAATAACGAAAAATATAGTAAATACCCATGAGAAGAATTTTTATTAAGAGCTTAAAATTTTTCCTAGTATTTATTTTGGGATGCACTGTTGAATTTATTGGTCCATCAAAAGCATGAATCACTGGCTAAAAATGACTAAAACCACTATTAAAGAAAAATAACAAAAATTATGATGAAATTCACTCAAGTGATCAAAATCAAAAGAATCAAACCTAAAAGTAAAATGTAAAATAGGAAACAAACATGCATATATTTTTTCACTCTTTAATATTTGCAATTTTGATTCCACAAAACATCTTTCATTAGGTTAAGTATTAATTTATATTTTATTGATTTTATACATTTGTATGAGTCAAATCTTATTATAGTAAGTTAATACTTAAATATTTATCTGTGCACAGTTTATCACTGAAGTCTGTGAGAAAGTTTTCTTTTTCAAAGATTGGTATTTTACTCATGTTTAAGAAATACTGAGTCAGGAATTTACCCTTAAACTCTTTCATGGCCATAGAGAATTAACAGAGCATGCTTTCTTGCACATTTGGAGGTTGTCAAGGTAAAAGTAATAATGCTTGCCCAGTTGCTGGGTCTGCCAGAATGGGGGGATTCCATAAGGAAATCGTGCACTGGGACCAGTACCTGAAAGAAATGTTCATCAACAGAGAAAGTCTTGAAATTGTCTGGCTGCCGTGTTTATTTTGTGAGCCTCACGGGTATACTCTCACAGCTTGGACCAGTGAACTCTTAGCTGTTTTTACAAATTTGATAGAGAACCAAGAAACAGTTTACAGTTAGACAAAATGTCTTATTTTAGGAGGAATTTTAGCCATTGGAGAAACCCAATGCTTCTTGAAGGTCTTCTCAATAAATTTATTAAATTTTTGTGAGAATTATGTTTCCCCAGACGACGTCTTCCTTTCGCTCAGCTCCTGAACAGGTTGCGTCTCTTCTGTCACCACTCTCCGTTTCAAGTTTCAATTTGGAGGGGGGCGAGCGTAGTAATTTTGACCTTTGGATTTCAGCCCAAATATTGATCCTGGGCAATGAGAGAGATGGGTAAAACTATACTTTCAGTTATTCACCCTAAGGAACCTGGTCATGGGGCCATTTCTACCTGGCAAAGGAGAATCAGATGCCCTGTAGTTTGACAGGAGCCCCTTGTGGGACCTTTGCTAAATCTAAAGAAGTCCTTAGGGTCAAGTCCTTTCTGGAAGCCCAGCAGGAAGTTTATTTGCAGGAATTTATCACCATGAATTTTGTTTGTTAGATTCTCACTTATTTTCATATTTCAATTATAGAAAGATATTTTATGCTTTTCTGTGTTCCAGGAAGCAATGTTCGGCCGAAACTGCTGTGGAGAGGATAATCACAACTGTGTGTCAATCACAATTAGTTCCAATTTTGCCCCTCAACGTACACATGTCTGTTGCAGCCTCTTGTCAATTTTTGCTTCTCCTAAATGCATTGTCTTTTAAATTGAATGCTGATGAGGATAAATATATAACACACTTAAAAGGGAATTTTGGTTTTATATTTGAAAATAATAAATTAGTAGATGGCTATTCAGACTTAAGATGTGTTTAGTGAAGATCAAGAGTTGACTATACTTGAGATACCCAAACTAGTTATATGTGCTTGTCAGTGCAAGATTAAATGGCTTTTATCCTGCTGCCGATAAAGTCTGTTGTGGGATCTTGGAAGTCACCCAAATTGTTAGGCGCTATTGAAATAACATTTTGGTAAAAAATTGTAAGAAAATTCTTAATTATAAAAGCTAGCCATATAAGGTAAAGATTTAGAATGAATATCATCTCTTTTGCCCTCCCTATATTATTTCTAAATTTCTATCACTTGAGTGAAAAAAAGTTTGCAATCAGATTGCTACATTCCATGTTCCGTAGTAGCATACAGTGCAGTATGGATTTGATAAAATAAATTTTTCTATTTTCTTTATAAAGTATTTAAGAGGGTTTGAAAAGTTTTTCAAAAGCAAAAAACAAAGTAGCATTATGAAATTTATGTTTGTAAATATATATGCAGATGATTTACAGAGGTGTTTATAGCTAATACCTCATGTATCCAACTCTTACTTGACATCTTCTCTGGGATGTCTCAATAATTAATGGCCCTCCTTCATTGGATAGTATTTGTTATTTTTTTTGTGTGAGGGCAGCCTTTTCAATATTTGGTAAATTTCTTGCCTTATGAGTTTTTATGGCCCCAGAAAGAAGTAGAAATTCACCTTTTCAGCCATCCTTATAGCTGGGATATCAACAGGTGACCAAATCTTCACCACTCGGACCACACTTAGGAGCTTTGATTATGAGACTATTGATTAGAGAGGAGGCATCATGAAGATTTCCTTTTGCAGAGAGGGGAAGCATAGACATCCAGGGATAGCAAAGTACATGTCCCATCCTGGGTGTTGGGAGCAATGTTGTCTGCACGGGGCAGTGGGTCTCGACTGCAGGGGTCTTAGGGTATATTTTAATCATTCTTTGGGCTTCCTAATGTTCTTTAAGATTTTTTTTTAACTGAAAATGATACAGTGGATTCTACCATTTACATTAAACAACTTGAACTGATCTTTCATCCAAAGTTGGTCTTTGTCTAGTGTACCATGGTTCTGGGAGTGGCATCATTGTTTGAGTATAGAAGCAAGAAAAATAGTTGTACTTCTGGACACCTGTCTCTTCACTTCTGTGTCTCATGCGTCACCAATTTTGCTGGTTTTACCTCCTATGTAGGTCTTGGTTGGCTGTTTTACATCATTTCCATCATCTACTACCATAATTAAATACTATTTTTCTTTACCTGGCCACTACAATTACTTCCTACCTGGTTTCTCTTGCCTACTTTGCTTACCACCCCATTACTCATCTGTTCTCTGCATTATAGCCATACTAATTCCAAAATATAAATCTGATTTAAGATAGCAAACTCCTTTTCTATGTCTTATTTAAAACCTTTTCCACCTCCCTTTTCTATGTCTTATTTTTTTTAAGAAAGGACAAAACTCATTATCTTTGCCTACGAGTTCTCCTTGGTCTGTCTGCTTCCTGCATCTGTATCCTCATCTTCCCCACGTTCTTCTATCCAGCAAAACTTTCAGTCTCTCTGATTCATTATACTCAGCCCTGTCTGGGTCCTTTCTGCAAGTGGTTTCTGAAATGATCTTCCTTCTTCTTTTTGGCCAATAACTCTCTTTCATACTTTAGGTCACAGCACAAACATCACTTTCTCAGACAGATCTTCAGACCTTTCTGATGAGGTCAGACCTCCCCAGTCTGATCTCATATATGATCTCATAGCCAATGAATTTTTTGTAGAGGTTTCCACAATTTTATTTGACGTATATTTTGTTGATGCTTTGATTATTTGTGTGATGCTTCATCCATGTGGAAGAAGCCTCATGAAAGAATAGTACTGAAATGGTATTTGTTAGAGCACTTTAAATTCATCCTCACTGGGGTTTCCATGTAATTTAAAAATATTTAAAGATGGTTTTAACGTTAGATTTTGATTGAGTTCTGAGCAGTTACTTAATCCTTCTCAACCTCACATTTTAGTGTACAGTATTTCATGGTTTTTATATTCAGTACCTTTCTGACTGGAGGATTGGATGAATTAAATATTTGTACTGTCTAAACCATTCTGTTAATTAATATATGCGAGAAAGCCACCATCAACACTTCATTGATGGAGTATCTGCTTTGTGTAGATCAGTGTACAGAAAGGTATAATGAGGAATAATAGCCCTTAGGAAGTTTACTATTGAGTTTGGAAAATTCTACACATTATAACAACACAAGGTAGGAAATGTAAAATTTGTTAATTACCTAAAAAGCTATGTGATCAAATCTAAGAATTCTTGGACAAGGCAGGAATAGAGGTTCCCAAGGGAGAAAAAGAACCACAAGCCTTCCCAGAAAAAAGAAGGGGTAAGCAAAGCAAAAATGTATATTGTTTTATTATGAACTGTGAACTCCTATGAATTGTGACCTATGAGTTCATGCTGGTGGTACACAGCAAATTAGCATTGCAAGGCATATATGGACCAGATTCATAAGGATTTTGAATGTCAGACGGAATGCATGGTTTCTGTGCTCAGGCACGTAGGTAATAGCTTCAGCCAATTGTGTTGCTTCTGGTGGATGTGTGTCACTATAACTGGAGTAATCACTGCCAGTTCGTGGTGCTTGCAAAAGTTAGTCCCTGCTTGTAGGATAATTTCTCAAAGCAAAAAAAGACCCCACATTTTTTAAAAGATACATAAGCAGTTCTTAGGGAGATACTTTATAATATTTTAGTTAGAAGATGAAAATGTTGGAGACATATCCTTGCTTGTGGTTATTCTCAAGGGAGAGAAATTTGATCCTATTCTGTGTGCTTGAGTTGTTTCCATTTAGCTTATGAATATTAATGAAATCTTGAAAATATATCTCAATAGAAGATTGAAAGATGTGAAAGTGAAACTTTCGACATGATTGAAAGTTACCCTCTTCCCTTCCATCAGAGAAAAATTCGGCCCCTTCCCCCGCTGCCTTGGGGTTGGGGAAGGACACCTGTACTTGATTCTTGGCCAGAGATCCAACTGTTACTTGTTTTGGCTGAGGATTTTTTTTTAGTTTCTTCAGTACACCCCAGAGGGAAGCTTTAAAAAGTTAGTGTGGGAACTAAAACTCCACAATTTCTCAATGTTTGTGTTTACCCATTGAGCCTTAAGTTAGCATTTATGAAAACATTAACGTACAATTCTCAGTTGCTCTCAGGGCAAAAAAAGCACTGTTGGAAGGGAGGTCACTTGCATCACGCAGCTTTTCTGGTTTTGTTGGAGGAATATCCTGGGATGACTGCATTTGCTCAGAGGAGGTTGAATTAATCGTGTGTTACAATCTGAGAAGTATTCGAATGCTGTTCCTTTCCTCACCATTGGACAATATGGCATTTCAAAATTGACCGGCTGTGTTTTGACCATTTTTTCTTTGCCTTTTTAAAATAACAACTGGATTGGCAGCACTGGAAGTAGAATAACTTATCCCAGAAAATTGGGATATGATTCACTTTCATGCTTTGCTCAAGTATTGAGAACCACTAATTTCATTAGAGCTGCTTTAAATTAACACAGGCTCAGGGAACTTCAGAGGGGTCTCAGGTTTTTTTTTTTTTTAATTTTATATCAAAACCTTGAATTATAGGAGTTAATTATCTCGTGACCAAGAGCAACAAATCTCAATATCTGAGATGATGACACTGTTCTCTTTTACATTTTTATATCCTGGGACCTCAGTTTCCTTTTTCATCTTTCGATGGTTTATGAAGCTACTGGGGGATACAGAAAATAAACAGAACTCCATTTTCTCTTCAACTCTGTTGTTCTTGCTTTTTTGTCCTCTTCCTAGATGTTAACGTTTTAAAATGTAAGCACTTATTTTGTCTCTTTTTCTCCTACCATTTGGACTTTCTTCCTTATATTTAGTCTCTCATTTTTTTTCTCATATTTTTTGCCATCATTCCCTTTTGCTTTTCTTTTCCTTTGCTCCTCTCAGGCATTCTAAGACAGGGCTGTTATCCAAATGAGCAGATGGATTTTTGGTTTAGATAATAGTACTTTGTAAATAAAAAAGTGAAAAGATGTTTTTACTGTGACAGTTCCCATTTCTGTAATCCCCACAACAATCCTCTCAGTGGTACTGTTATTATATCTAAGACACTTATCTTTTCTGGGCCTCAGATTTTCATCAGTGCAGTGCTGGTGGGCAGGAAGTGGCAGAGCCTGGCTTTTAATTCAGGTCTCTGACTTCGGAGCTGAATTCTTACCCACCCCACAAACAGGAATATGCTTTCATTTGGGTATATGTTATTCCTTCCTTTCGAATGTTTATGAAGTGTTTCTTATTTCAGTTAGGAACTTTAGCAGTCCTTAAAGTTAAATAAAGGAAGAAACTTCCTTCATTACCAGTTGAACTGCACCTGTGACCTGATTTCTCAGTGGAGAGAAATCGGTAGCTGGAGAACTCAGTTGAGAAACTTTATTCTACCTGAGTTCTTCTCTAATTGATCATTTTTGCCATTTGCTTATTCAGGAGTAGTTACCATTGTCACAATGATAACAATTGAGTAGTTATAGCTGTATATTTTGAGTCTTCTAGGTTATAGGCATCTCAAAGGTAGGAACTTTCAGAATTACAGACTAGTTGAGTTGGAAGGAAACTTAGGTCACTCAGTACAACTACAGGCATGCTTCGTTTTACTGTGCTTGGCTCGATTGCACACGGCAGGTACTACGGGTTTTTTTTGTTTTTTTTCCAATCAAATTAGTTCGTGGCAACCCTGCATCCAACAAGTCTGTTGGCTCGATTTTTACAACAGCATGTGCTCACTTTGTGTCTCTGTGTCATGTTTTGGTAATTCTCACAATATTTTAAACTTTTCATTATTATTCTGTTATAGTGATCTGTGATCAGAGATATTTAATGTAACTATTGTAATTGTTTTGCAGCACCATGAACCACACCTGTATAGGATGGTAATTAATAAATGTTTGTGTTCTGATGCTTCCGTGGACCGGCCGTTTCCCCATCTCTCTCCTTCTCCTTGGCCCTCCCTATTTTCAGAGACCCGACAGTATTGTAATTAGGCCACTTAACAACCCTACATCGGCCCCTAAGTGTTCAACTGAAAGGAAGAGTTACATGTCTCTCACTTTCAATCAAAAGCTAGAAATGATTAAGCTTAGAGAGGAAGACATGCCAAAAGTTGAGATAGGCTGAAAGCTCGGCCTCTTGTGCTAAACAGTTAGCCAAGTTTGTGAAGCAAAGAAAAAGTTCTTGAAGGAAATTAAAAGTGCTATTCCAGTGAACATGTGAATGATAAGAAAGTGAAATAGCCTTCTTGCTGATATGGAGAAAGTTTTATTGATCTGGAGAGATCAAACATGCCACAACATTCCCTTAAGCCAAAGCCACATTCAGAGCAAGGCTCTCAATATTGAAGTGAGACCATCCACCAGCAAAAAGATAGCGACTCAAATAAATCCACACTTCTATAGTGAATTTATCTTCAACATAGGTGGCAAGAACATACGGTGGGGAAAGGACAGTCTCTTCAATAAATGGTACTGGGAAAACTGGATCTCCATGTGCAGAAGAATGAAACTAAATCTTTATCTCTCACCATATACAAAAATCAAATCAAAATTGATTAAAGGCTTTAAGACCTGAAACTGTGAAACTATTAAAAGAAAACATTGGGGAAATGCTTCAGGGCATTGGTCTGGGCAATAATTTTTTGAGCAATACCCCCAAAGCACAGGCAACCAAAGGAAAATTGGACAAATGGGATCACATCAAGCCATTAATAAAATGCTTTTGTACAACAAAAGAAATAATCAACATAGAGAAGAGACAACCCACAGAATGAGAGAAAATATTTGCAAACTACCTATCTGACAAAGGACTAATAACTAGAATATATGAGAAGCTCTAACAACTCAATAGGAAGAAATCAAATAATCTGATTAAAAATGAGCAAAAGATGTAAATAGACATTTCTCAAAAGAAGACATGTAAATGGCCAACAGATACATGAAAAAATGCTCAACATCATTAGTCATCAGAGAAATGCAAATCGAAACTACAGTGAGATATCATCTCACTCCAGTTAAAATGGCTTTTATCAAAAAGGTGGGTAATAATGAATGCTGGCAAGGATCTGGAGAAAGAGGAACCCTGAAACACTGTTGGTGGTAATGTAAATTAGTGCAACCACCATGGAGAACTGTGTGGAGGTTCCTCAAAAGACTGAAAAACAGAACTACCATATGACCCAGCAAGCCCACTGGTAGGTATATATCCAAAGGAAGTGAATTCAATATATCAAAAAGATACCTGCACTACCATGTTTACTACAGCACTATTCACAATAGCCAAGATTTGGAATCAACTTAAGAGTCCATCAACGTATGAATGGATAAAGAAAATATGGTACATATACATAATGGAATATTATATAGCCACAAAAAGAATGAAATCTTGCCATTTGCAACAATGTGGATGAAACTGGAGAACATTATGTCAAATGAAATAAGCCAAGCACAGAAAGACAAACCTCACATGTTCTCACTTGTAACTAAAAGAATGGAACTGGAAGTGTTCCTAACACAAAAAAAATGATAAATGCCCGAGGTGATGGATACCTCAATTACCCGATTCGATTAATTCACATCATACGCTTATATCAAAACATCACATGTACCCTTTATATATAAAGATACATAACTGTTATATACCCCTAATAATAATAAATAAAAAAGTAAAAAAGATAACTCACTGAAGGCTCAGATGACGTTTAGCATTTTTTAGCAATATTTTTTAATTAAGGTATGTACATTATTTTTCAGACTTAATATTAGCACACACTTAATAGACTACAGTATGGTATAAACATAACTTTTTTATGCACTGGGAAACAAAAAAAATCATGTGACTTGCTTTATTGTGAAATTTGCTTTATTGCGATGATCTGGAACTGAGCCTGCTATATCTTCGAGGTATGCCTGTATGTTAAAATAGAATTTTGGTACCTCAGACCTAATGTGACTACTGAATAGAATATTTTGAATTTGAGAATATTTATGTGGAAAATGTGGAAGCATTGTTCATTCATTCTCTACTGACCTTCAGTTCTGGCCTTTGTTACTAACAGCATTGAAAGTATATCCAGACAACAGGTGGGAATTGTTAGCATGATATTTAGTCTTTAGGCAGTTGCCAAGAACTACAGCCTGTACTACCTTCACTTACCTTTCATAGTTTGTTCTAATTTTGGTTCTTTTAAAACTGCAACTGATGATTACAGAATTGGCTACAGGACAAAGACTCTCTTGCCTTTTGGGGTAATGTAACTGATTATTCTCTCTCAAGCTGCTTTTCATTTTAGCAGCTACTTCTGAAAAACATTTCACTCCTACATAACATCAAAGCTGTGCAGGTTGGATAGCCATAGGGAAGTGCCAGGATTTCAGAAATTGGAGAAATCTTACAACAAGGTTTTTTAAAACTTAGATATATGAGTCCTTCAAAATTGTTGGTGAAGTTGTGTGTGTGTGTGTGTGTGTGTGTGTGTGTGTGTGTGTGTGTGTGTGTGTGTGTTTTCTGGGAGTGGGGGTCGTGGGAAGAGTATTTTAAATTTATATCAGCTTTTAAAGAAATAAAGAAAGAGTGAGAGAGAGAGGCTTGTGGAGGAGTAGGGAAGAAAGAGCAGAGAAGGAAGGTTGGTTCCCATTGGTATGGAAGGGGTTAGGCGGAGCTGGGAAGTGGGGTTAGAAAGGCTGCAAAGGCTCTGGGCTAATGAATAGGAAGTTTTGAATGTGCTACTCTGTGACGTTGTCGTTTCATTTTTAAGCTTTGAAAAAGTTCTCTTCATACATTCCCTAGTCTCTCTACTATTCTCTCTTCTACTTGATTCTTTCTACTGTTTGGTGGAGAAAGGAATGAATATGTCCAAAGGGCAAATATTGAGGAACTATCTCTTCTTCTAATCAGTGTGCCTTAGCACATCATAGAGTCCTCACACCAGATCCGAGGGGCATAGATTCTTCAATAGAAGGAAAATAAGACAGAGAATGGGTAAGTTATTTGTCCAAGCTAGACAATTGAACAGATGTGTGGGAAGTAGTTAGAATCCTGAAAGGTCCTGGAAGGAAAAGCAAAACATTATAAAATTAGCCACTTTCCTATTTGAAAGCATAGGTTTCCTATGTTGTAAAGATGGAACTGGAAATTTTGATGGTCAAATTAAGGGCCAACTACTTACTTTTGCTTTCTAAGATGTAGTAAGGGAGAGGGATTAAACTATAGAACAGTACTTGACCCACTTTCTAAATCTTAGTATGTAGCAGGTAAACAAACACCAGGTGACTAGTCTCCCAAGGAGGAGAAATGTGCTACCTTCTTCTGAAATCTTTATTTTTTTGTATTGTCTGAAGGTTTTAGAAGCTGTTACTGAAATCGATACTTTTTTTTTTTTTTAATTTTCAAATGTAAGTTGACTACTTAGAACAAATACAAAGCCCTTACTCAGGGATCAAGAGAAATTTTATCCTCCATAATGTGAATGAAAGAGTTTTGTATTTTGCCAAGGCCATGGGAGAGACATTTTAGGAAGACTAAAGTTGTCGGAATTAGAATCCTACAGATGAAAGTTCAGTCCTTTTGTTTTAGAATTTGGGGGGCAAGTTTATTTTTTCTAATCTGACATTTTATAATGTGTGCTTCATTCTATCTTTTAGAAACAAACTGTATGATATAGGGAGTGAACTCTATTAGAAGGAAGCATTATCTTAAGAAATAATAAAATGTAATAGCTTGAAGAATTAAAAAATAGACATGCAAAAACATGAGGGCTCTGATGTCAACCTACCAAAATAATGGAATCTTTTGGGGAAATTGTCAATATTGAGAACTTTGATTAATGTTATTTTAAATTTCATGATTTTTTTTTCTTTTTGACTATTTTTGAAAAAACAACACTTTAAAAAAAGTCCATAATTTTTGCTTGCCTTCTATCGCGTCCACCAAGAGTTTACAGATACACAATCCCTCTGTTAGGTGCTGGCAGGACAAATGAGGTTTCTTATCTTGAAAAGCTTGCACAAGGACCAGGGAGATGCACAGACAGGTACAGTATATTTGGTACATAAAAGAAGATTATGTAAGTGGTATGAGAATACAAAACAGGAAACATAAATAGACAGTTGTCAAATTTTGTTATGAAAACATTCATCTCCAGACTGAGTGCTCCAAACTTTGTTCTGGACTTTTGGAGAACAAAATAAATGAATCCCAACTTCTTATAGAGTTTTTCAGTTAAGTAAACAAATTCAGTTAGGTGGCAAGGGCTATGTAGGATATAACAAAAAGGGATATATTAAAAGGAGGAACTTCTTTAGTTAACAAACCAAGTAATGTTTTACCAAAGGTGATATTTGAGCTGAGACCTGAATGATGAAAATAAGCCAGCCAAGGAGAGAGCTTTCCAAACAGAGGAAAATCCAGCATAAAGAGATTGGGGGAAGCATAAACATGGATTTTTTTAAAGGACAGAAGAAAGCCCACTGAATCTGGAGCATCTTAAGCAGGGGAAGAGAGGTGTAGGAGATAATGTTGGAGAAGAAGGCAGGCGCCAGACCATATTGAAACTGAGGGGCTATAGAGTTTGGATTTTACTCTCAATTGCAGTGTAAGGATGAGAAAAGATTAATTGTATGTATTGGGAAAAAAAATAATCTGACTGCCAGTAGTTAACCATTGTAGGGCTGCTGGTGTGGAAATCACGAAATCTGTTAGTGTCCTAGTCCAGTTGTTCCTTCTGAGAAGTGACAGGAGTTTGATAAAACTAGTGACTATGAAAAAAGATGGGTTGAGGAGACAGCCCAGAAGTGGAGACAGTAGGAATTGCTGGTGAATTACAAGAGGACAGTGAGGGAAAGGGAAAAATCAAACTGATTCCTAGGTTGTTAGTTTTAGTAACTGTTTATGTTACCACTTAATCAGATGAGCAAAAATGGTGGTGGAGGAAGAGGCTTGAAAAAAGGAAATAAAAAGATGAAAGGTACGATGAAAAGTAGGGGAATGACATTGCCTTCAGCACAAAGGTAATAGCAACAGAAATATTTAGAGACATTAATTTTATAACATAGAAAAAATGTTATCCCAGATAGGCTGAGACCCAAATCATGATTTCATTTGTCACACTTCTCTCTGCCCACAGATCTTGATTATTGCTTCTTAAGCCGCCTAGGCATGAAATGATGTTACTATATAGTATCTCGAGTTATTTTAGATCAACAGTTTCTGGCATGTTCTTTGTTTCTACTGGGAAAATCTCAATGCCAAGAACTAACTGTTTCACACAGTGTGTTGGTGTTTTGGTAGCTATTCATAATGGTCTTAAGAACATACAAAAATATTTTTCTTATTAGGCTAGCATATTATTTAGTCTTCTGTTCATCTATAACAACCTACTTCTCTGATGGTAGGAGCCTAGAGTGGAAGAAAAGCCCTTTGTGATGGTTAATTCTATGTATCAATTTGGCTTAGCCATAGAGTGTCCAGATATTTGGTTAAACATTATTTCTGGGTGTGTCTGTGAGAATGTTTCTGGATGAGATTAACATTTGAAATGGTAGACTGAGTAAAGCAGATTGTCCTCCCCAATGTGGGTGGGTCTCATCCAATCCATTGATGGACTGAATAGAATGAGTGAGTAAGAGAGAATTTGCTCCATGCCTGGCTTTCAAGTTGGGATATGGGTTCCTGTCTTTGGACTTGGACTTGGGTTGGAACTTACTCCATTGGCTCTGCTGCTTCTCAGGCATTCAGGCGCAAACTGGAACTGTATCATTGGCTCTCCTGGGTCTGTACTCTTCAGTCTCTATAATTGCATCAGCCTATTCCTTATAATAAATCTCTTTATACTATACAGCACGTAGTGTATAATCTGTGTGTATCTCTATGTAAATATATATAAAAGATTATATCTATATAAATATATAAACTTATAAAGATATACAACTATTATATCCCCATAATTAAAAATTAAAAATTAAAAATAAATCTTAAGGATTTATGTATTATTTTATATATACTCTTATATATAGAGATATTTCTATGTAAATCTTTCTATATAAAGAGATTATATCTATATAAAGATTTATTTATATAAAAGATTTTATATATAGATTTATATAGAGATATGTCTTTACTGTATAAAGAGATTATATGCTATATGCTATATATCTCTTTATATTATATAAAGAGACTATGAACTACACTGTATAGTATAAAGAGGTTCATTATAAGAAATATATGTGTTTGTGTATATGTGTGTGTGTGTGTGTGTATGGATATTGCTTCTTTTTCTTTGAAGAATCCTAATAAATACATCCTTTATAATCCTGTATGCTAGTGTAGGAACATTCAGCTTTTTTGATTTTCATTCTCCAGACATCCAACACCCCAGTGAAGGGTTTTATTTCTTAACCGATTTCATAGAATACATCTTTATATCCTGCAGAGACTGAATTAGTGAACTAGACTCAGTAAAAATAAAAGCACTAATAATGTTCTCATTAAAGCAGAAATATAAAAAGTATATATGTTAAAATATAGTGGCTCTTCATATGTGGCCCAAAGATTGCTGTAGGCCCCCCTGTACTCTTTCAGGGGATCCATGAGGCCAAAATCGTTTTCACAATAAAACAAAGATGTCGTTTTCCTGTTTTTCCTCTCATTTTCTCATGAGTGTATGGAAGAATTTCCCAGAGATTACATGATGTGTGATAGATATCACGGCAGATTAAATGAAAAAGCAAAAATGAGACTTTAACTCTTTTAAATCAGACATTACAGAGATTTGCAAAAAGTGAAACAGTGCCTACCTTCTATTTGTTTTGTTTGTTTTGGAAAATGGTTATTTTTCATGAAACTATGTTAATTAGGTTAACAAATTATGAGAGTATCTTTGTTAACCAAAGAAACTAATATTTTTGAAATAACTCAGTTTTAATTTATAATATGGTTAATTTTGGTAGAACTCACAGAAACAAAAACTTTTTGATATGCTTAGTATTTTCTAAGACTGTAAAGGCATCTTGAGCCTAAAGCATTTCAGAACCCTTATCTAATAGAAGGCTTCTTATATTAAATATATACTAGGGTGGCTCTGACCCAAATGTTAGGTATGTGTTTCCAAGCATGATACCGTTACATTAAATTATTATGTCTGAAGCAGCATAAACCAGTTCCATTTAAAATTTTTTTTTTGTTTTGATGTATTCTGGTAATTATCTCACATATAGGTAGGTAGAGCGAATACTGCCTCAGTGTTGTTACATGCTAAAATCCATACTCTTTGTTTCTTATTCAGTCATCCAATTAATCAACTAACAAGTATTTATTGGACTTGTACTATATGCAAGGCCCTTGTTAGATGGTGTGCCGGTTATGAATTTGTTTCCTCAGAGCTGCACATCTGCCCTTCATTACCTGCTCTGCGATAGTGGTGCTTGACCCTTTTAAGTGTTTCTTCTTTTACAGCTGCTAGCACAGTGCTAAGCTTTGTCAGTAGAGGGCACTGGAGAGACATTTTAGAAGGAAGCAGCTTCTCTTACTGGTTGCATTGTGCTTCTCTGTTTGGTTATTGCTGGTGCGGCATTGTTGGCCGTGTTATCTCTATGCAGCCCTCATAGTCCCCCAGTGAGCTTGCAGCCCCAAACCTGGCCTAGTGTCCACCTTCAGGCTGGAAACCCTGGCCTCATGCCACCTGCTGCATGGGGAGTGTTTCCTGCTTCTCCAGCTGCTGTGCACCAGCTCTGGCCAGAGTGAGCCAACAAACTTCATCATCCAGTAAACTACAACTACACCTTCTTTAAGATACCTGATTTGTATCAACACCCCTCCCCTTTCCACATTTGTTTTTTCCTTGAGTACTTGGCTATTCTTTAGGGTTTTCCTTACAACTTTAAACTTTCTACCCTTTTGTAGGTAATAAGTCTTCATATTACACTTTCACTGTTCAATGTACCGCATGCCTCTCACTTGTGATTGGACACTGATAAAGTCAGGTGCGCTCTAAGAGAGCGTTATTGCCCTTCTGAGGGAAATATATTATCTCCATTTAAATTATTTAGAATTTATACAAAAGCAGTATATAATTAAGGGTCAGAATCAGAAATTCAAAATCTGTGAGCCAGTTCTGGAAAAGAACACTGACATGGCAGCGGGAGAAAATTGTGAAGCATTTGTCAAATATGGGAGAAAGTGGTTGGTGAAGAGAAGCGACAGGTAAAATGACCAAAGTACTTTGGGGCAAGATCACGTAAGGCTGTGAATACTGAGCAGAGAAGTTGAAATTTCTCTTTTGGTTTATAGGATTTTGAATAAGACCTGACAACAAAAATGTTATGTTAGTGTACTAAAGTACCAACACACACACACTCCTACATATAAAGGAGTTTTAAAGTATGGAAACGAATTTATCACTTGTTATTTTTGTTGCTGTTAATCCTATTTTCTGTGTTAATACGTTATTCATGGAAGTGTAATTTAAAGATAAAAATTCATTCATATAAAATCCGTAGGGCATTGCTTATTCATCTAGATATTAGACTATAGTATTTATGAATATGGGACTTGTTTTCTTTGGCCATTATTTTTAGTAAAAACTGCCATTTATTCTAAGTATTCTTTGTCTTTCTCTCTCTTTTTAAATGAATTGAAATAGAAGCACCTGATTTTTGTGTTGTGTTTTTTTGAATGCCAAGGTGCTGTTAATCTGTAGGATGCAAAGAGGATTTATTTTTGAAAGGCCCCAAACCTGTGTTTATTTCCTAAGTGTTTATCATTATTCATTTGATATTCCTCATGTAAGATAGTTTTCATATAGTCTCTTTTTTAATAAATAAAAGTACAAATCTAATGTCTCTTCATTGTAGAACATGTATTAGAAAAATGTCCACGGTAAAAATAAGAAAAGAGGAGATAATTACAGTTCCCCTAAGAATGTACTCTTACATTTTACTATATATTCTTTGTTTTTTCCAGTCATATGTACAAATTTATGTGTATGCATATGTGAATATACACATATTTACACAGATGTATTTATTTAACATCAATACACATTTTCATAAGTGGGTATAATATTTTGTAAACTGCATATTTTACTAACCATGTGGTGAATATCTTCCATGAAATACTTTTAAATAATATATTTCTTAATGACTGCATAATTATTCATCAAATTGATTTTCTCTAGTTTTACGAATCACGTATTATCGGACATTTAAAATACTTTGTTATTCACAATTTTAAAGTGTAATGATGAGATGGACATCTTTTTTAGCTATATCTTCTTACGTATACATGATTGTTTATCTAGTACACATTTGCAGACATGAAATTGCCAGATCAGAGAGTATATATCTCTTTAAGGTTTTTATTCTGATCACCAAATTGCTTGTCAGAAATGTTGCACTTTTTACAAATGAGAATATTATAAGCATGTAAGTTTTTCTCCTCTGTCTTGACTGATATATTTGAGAACCTCATTGCTCAAGAGACTGTAAGGAATATTTGTAAGGCCATATTAAAGAAGTTATGTTAATTAAAATTTAATACATTGTATGTGTGTGAACACAGATGTTTCATTATTAAGCTTTGAGATAGCTAAACTTTTGTTAGAAACCTGAGGGATTAGTTAGCTGGTAACAGAACAATAGTAAATAAGCTTAAATTATAACGTAAAGGATGAGGGAAGCGCATATTGTAGAATTTTCCTATCGAAGGATTGGGAGCCAATTATTCTGGGAGACTATAGAAAGTAGTTTCTAGAAGTTGATGAGAATAGCACAGTGTTCTCTATGTTTGGGATGACTGAGGGGAATCTTGTGTCAAACAGGCAGCTACCTCTGTGGGGCCTGCTGGCCAAATTGCCACAGTATCAAGTCAGTAGGCAGAAGGACTTAGGTGGCTTTTTGGTGTTAGTGCTTGCTTTTTTTCTGGGATTGTGCAATAAATGCATTATTACTCCAAAGCACTCAGATAATGTAGCAATGTTATGCTGCATTGAAAGAAGACCGTTTAGTGGAAACATTCTTTAGAGATTAATTATCAGCACTAATTTTCTTTATTATTTAACTTGCTTGAAATGCCGAGATAGTTTAGGCAAGCTTTTATTTTGTGACTTTTGTCTTTCTAATGATCAAATTGGTAATGCCTACAAATGAATGTGGTTTGTTCATCCTATTTTTCTAATAAAATTATTATAGCTTAAAAGTGCATCTGGTTGAAAATCCCTAAATGGTCTTAATGGTAAATATCATACTATATAATTAAAATGTGACAAAAAGCATATTTTACTCCAAGTTTATTCAATAGTAGAAGAAAATGACTATTAGAAAGTCAGTAAATCATTTCTAGATCACTACTTTAAAATTGACATTCATAAGCCATAATTGATGCAGACTTGTAAAAATAATTAAAATGTAGTACTATCATAATATGCCACTGGAAAAAAACTGTTATAGCAGTGGAGAAATAGGCTATAAGTTTGTGAGAAACTGAGACCCAATAACACTGAATGACTTATCTAAAATCTCAGGGTTGGTCCTAGTTAAAAGCAATAATTGGCGTGCTGTGCAGTGGTGAATCTCAAAGACATCTTACTAACTCAGCCATTGACTTCAGAATGTGAGTATAACCAAGAATAGAAACATCCTGCTTCTATAAATTGGGTTGGAATCCAGGATATCCTGTTAAAAAAAAAGGTATGATTTCTCCAAAAATACGCACAATTTATTCTATTAATGTGCTGTCTGTGAGAATCAGGAAGGAAAATAAAATAATAATTCCAGTTTACAAGAGAAGATGAGAACTGGGAAAATGGAGTGAACAATAATATCAGTCACTGTCACTAGAGTATGCTTATTCCGTACTTGGACAATGCAAAAGTGTTATGTGAAAGCTTCACAGAAGCTCTCATCCATAGGGTGCCATTCAACGGGAATTGGTCAGATTTTAAAATTGGTTTCTTAAGTAGTTGAAGCTATGAATCTGTTGTTGGGGATTAATTGAACTAGTTAGAATAGTAGTCATTGAGAGTGTAACATGTCATGGGTACAAATTTTCAGGAGGGAATACAGAGGATTGATTAATTCTATGTGGTGTTAGGAAGAGAGGGTAAAGTATAACCCTTGAAAACGCTGGGCTCTGCAACACTACACCTAATATATCTTGGTTAAAATTACATCCTAGAAAAAAGATATTTTACAATAAAATTTGTGCTCTGCCTTAAGTGTGATAAATAATTATATTACATTTTTGTGATATGTTCACAGTGACATGAGAACAAATGGTCGTTTTACTGCAGAGGTTCTTGTGTTCATATCAGCAGCTGAGCGGTCAAGTCTCATTTTTGTACTTAGTCACGACATGAACTTTGCTTGCCATGTCAAGTCTGTGTGCGAGTGCTATGTCCTGTGCCTCTTCATGATATTCATAGATAACCAATGAGCATTTATTCAATCAAAGGAAGTGGAGTAGATTAGCAATTTCGACTGGATTTCTTGCAGCCCTAGAAGAGCAGAGGGTTTACCTCAGAATTTGGCCAGTAGAAGTGGTGATTAGCTGAAAGCTTAGTGGGTAAGACTCCAAGTAGGTAAATCTATGTGCACAATTCTCTGCTCAGAAATTTTAAATTTTAGTCCTTGCACTAACACTATTAATACAAAATATCATTATTCCTTGAACTGGGTTTCAAAGTGATTAGTACATTGCAAATGGTCATACAACTTATATAAGTGATGACTTTGAGATTATTGGAAGTGATTCTGTTGCCTACACTCTTAACCTATCTCCCTGCCATAATATTCTGGATAGGGAGAAAGAAAGGTATACCTTCTATGTAAACAAGGCCAATACTGTATTGTTTTTGTTTGTTTCTCTGTTTTATATTAAAAGACTTCTGTTTAGTTAAGAGGAGAGATTTTTCAGAGTGAGATCTGGCTCTACCTGGTCTATTATATGACTTTGAATATGTTACTAATTGTGCCTCAATTTGCTAATTTGTAAAATAAGGATAATAACAGGTTGTTGTGGAAACTAAATGAGTTAATACATGTTGTGTACTTCGAATAATGTCTGTTATCTAGTTCAATTCATCTCCTTACTCGATTGGTAATTTTCTATGGCTATATTCTAGAAGACAGACTCTTTTCGAGTTAAATTTAATGTTCAGAATGGATTGGTATCTTCTATTGTTATACATTCCCTTTTGCTTATATATATTTAGCTTTATCGTTTGTAATGTCATTTCAGGTTCCTATATGATAGTGGACTCTTCAGATCATGACCCTGGAGAAAAAGCCAGACTTCAGCTGCCTACAATGAAGGAGAATGACACTCACTGCATTGATTTCAGTTACCTATTATATAGCCAGAAAGGGCTGAATCCTGGCACTTTGAACATATTAGTTAGGGTGAATAAAGGACCTCTTGCCAATCCAATTTGGAACGTGACTGGATTCACGGGTAGAGATTGGCTTCGGGCTGAGCTAGCAGTGAGCACCTTTTGGCCCAACGAATATCAGGTAATCATCTGTGCTTTTCTGATGTATGCTTTGATGTCATCAGCTCTCATTGTATGCGTACTACATAGGTGTAAATACTCACCCCATAGTGGTGAGACGTCCCTCTTGCCCTCCTCCACCCTTGTTGTTGAGGAAATGTTTAGATAGGTTGGCACAAAACCTTCAAAGTAGAGAAAATATTTTCACATATATAAAAAAAAAAAGTAAATTCGAGCCCCAAATTTGTGGGTTGTTTGACAAAGACCTACTTATTGACAGATACATTTCTATGGAGGAAATAGTCTTTTTGAGTTGACTGTAATATTCAGACTGAATTCATTTACCAACTTCTTGAAAATAACATTTGGAAAATAAACATGAAATAGTGTTTCATGAAATATGTTATCTTAAAGGGGAGACATTTTTATTATTTAAATTTTGATTAATTTAATTATTCAATTAATTTTTTTCAATTAAATGGGATAGAAAAATAAGCAAACAAAAAAAAAAGTTGTCCATAATACCTTTGAATTTCATTTTCCAGAAATGCTTAATCTAAGTACAATTAAACCAAACAATGAACAGTGTCAATACTTACATCATTTTTGTGTGACTGAGCTTATATGGTTTAACCAACAAAAAATTGCATTTACCAGTCTGGAGAGTTGTTCAGTAACCTGCACTGTGATGGTCAGTACCTGGCAACAGAAAATTATCTCTTTGAAAGCTCACTTTTGTGTTAGACCTTGAGATTTAACTTTTAAAGGACTTGCCTATTTGTAGCTTATTATACAGCCTAATGAGAATACATTTGTGTAAAAGTATATTTCATTATGGTCAGTAAGCAGTATACAACCTAATGATAGTTTTATTTCTGCTTTTTAAAAATGAAATATTTCTTCAGGTTAGGCTTGTCTTTATTCCTAAAGGGGACAAAAAGCAATGCCTTATTTTAATTGCTTTGTCTTGAGTTGAGTTTTCTATTTTACATCATAGAAATGGTTCTGCAGGTCCTCAGTTCAGGGTTATGTGTCTATTGAGATTTCAGTAGATTTTTCATTAGGTACTCGTTGATTTCATTATTAAACAAAAGGATGTTCCTCTTCAATCTGGGACAGCCATCTACTTTTTCAGGGCCCACCGCTTCAGGAGGGCTGCAAATGTAGTAGGTAGGTGGGTGGGGGTGTGTAAACCTAATGCTAAAGCACTGGCTGCAAGATCAGTGGGCTCATCTCTAACAATAGTGGGTTGATGGTTGTCATTGCTGGGTCACCCTCACAATGCATTATCATTGTACTGATTTCATGAGAATCTGTCATAGGAGCTTAACATAGCCCCGAAAAGAAGCTCTGATTCAGCAGAATAAATTTGCCAACAGATTCGGCCTCCATAAAACGAAGCCCCAAGTAACAAGTTAATCTAGCAAAATCATTACAAGTGTGGGTTCTGGAGTCAGAGTGCCTTTATTCAGCTCAGTTTGCTATTTGCTACCTGTGTAGATAGTTCTTTAAGGAATCAGATTGTTAGTTGTACTCTAAAAAAAATAGAAGTACATTTTGATTAAGCCAACACTTAATATATCTATGGTATGTTTCTTGTCCCTCATAACTAAGAAATGCCATGCATATAATTATTTTTCTAATTTTTTAAAGATCTATCTTTGAATCATTGATGTTAATAACATTATGGCACAGATTATTGCAGTGTTATTCTAATGTTGAGTGACTGTACCTTGACTGGATGAACAGTCCTTTGTTCAGTCTCCTTTTGCATGATGAAACTCCCTATGATACATGTGTCTGTGGTTTATTTAAACAAACAGTGTAAAAAGTGCCTGGGTGAGTTTCACCTTGGCCACTGAGATATTTTTGGAGACATCTTCTCAGAGAAAAAGATAACTAAATACATGGAACCTATGGGTAAATGTCTCATTGTTGAAGATTAAAATTTGAGTCATAGATAATTTCTTAAGTGATTATTTTGCTTCCGCATCTTTTTCCTTAACCTGAAAAACTTAATCAATGAGAGCAAATAACAGAGTAATTTTTATTCATGTGCTTAGTGCTCAATAAATTACATGATTGATGTTTTTATCAATTCAATCATGTATATACCTAGTTTTATACCTGTATGTTAATTATTAGGAACAACCAGCATAACATAAACTGTATTTATGTAGCATTTTTTCCTCTTAGGAAATAGCATGAAAAATATTAAATCTTCTATACATTTTTGGTAGCTTTCAGAATCAAATATCTGTTAAGTTTTTGGTAAGTGCTGGTTTGCAGGCAAAACATAGTAGAATTTTTAGTAGGTGTCTTAGGGGCTGGAGTTTCTATACTTAAAGACTAGCTCAACTGTTTAAAGTACCAGATATCAGAGGCCAGTTTTGAGATTCCATTAGGGAAATTTGGAGCCTTGATTTCTATTCTTGTGTAAGAAAAGAACCAACTTGTATATATACAGAGGTGTGTGTCAGACTTGCTTATAGAGGCAAACTTATTTGTTGAAGTGTCTTTCTCGCTGATCAAAACTGCTCAAGTAATTGGTTAAGATTACAGAAATATTTCTTATAAGAAAGATTTTAAAAGTATTTTTAAGTACGAAAGTATTAAAGAAAATACCTTCCTTGTCTTTAGAAAAAAAGCAGTACCATATGTCTGCTTTTAACATAAAGGAATATAGTTGTGACCCCTGTAAAGCATCTAATTTTGCATATACCATCCTATTAGACTTGCCAGAATGGATTAGCTTCAGATTGTAGACAAACTTAACCAATGAATTGATCTATTGGATTTCATTATTTAGTATTTCATACTTTAACTTTGTTTATAGCGTAGTTTATGGAAATCTGTTTGCCATGGCAATAACTGTTCTTCAAGGCTGGTCCAACTCATGAATGGATGAGAATACTGGCTATATAGAATTGCAGATTGTATTTTCATCCCAGCCACTTTCATCCCAGCAGAAGAATGCCCTTGACTATCAATGCCCTTTACTACATCTTAGAAGAAGGTTATGCTAGGTTGTGAATTACTCTTTGCGTTATCAATTAAGTTATAGGACTTGTCTCAAGAATTAGCCGAAAAGGCACATATTTATTATTCTTAGGGTTGGGGGAAAGTTATGCAAAAATGCAAATGCTCAAATACTGCTTGCTTAGAAACTCTCTACAGGCTCAACTTCACTATGTCGAAGATTGTGATACATGTAATATATGTAAAAAATACTTATTAAAAAAAAGATAGCTTACAAAGGTCAGTGTTGTTTATTGCTTTTTAAATATTATGTCCTGTATTTTCCTAATCTGCAGTCATTTCATTTTTTTTTATCCTTGTTTGCAAGGGGCTATGAAGTAAGTCACTTAATTTAAGTGTTATATATTAGTAGAAAAGGACAGATAAATTTTTTTGGAAGTTTAGAGAATAGCTTACTCGTCTGTCCAGGAGAATCAAGGGAAGCTTCGTGGAGGTGTGATATTTAAATCCTATCTTGAGGTTTGATGGAAATTGATCAATATGTAGAGGATAAAGACTTCCCAGGGAAAATCACAAAGTCAAACTGATTTGAAACTTTAATAGGTGTTGGGAACCATTGATGGATTTAGTTTAGTTTTTTAAATTTTTGTTTTTGTCAGAGGTAGTGATATCATCTTGGTTCACTTGACAGATATGCTAGTCACTGTCCATTTGTGTTTTCTGTTTTGTTTCTTCTTTTGAGATTTTTGGATCATTTCTTAGTTTGTTAGTATTAGTTAATTTGGTATGGTTCTTGAATAATATACCCATTTTTTAAAATTTTGAAAGCGTGCTATTCTTTTAAGGTTTTTCATTTATTAAAACATCTACTATTAGACTATGAGGTCACACCGTGCTAATCCCTGGGGATCTGCAGGCAAAGTCCCTCTTCTCATGAAGCTCACAGTCTAGCCTTGCACTGTAAGAGATAAAAATGTAAATCAGATGTGTGCTTTACTCTTAAGAAACCAAGGCCAGATGGGAAATGTGAGATATACAAAGAAATAACTTGAAACACATTAGCAATTGTTAAATGACTTGAGAGGTAAATATAAAATGTAGTGGGAAAAGCAAAAACAAAAGATAGTTAGATTTGTGTTCAAAGTAATTTGAAGCAGAAATAGGATGAGAAATCTGGCCTCTTGATTCCTCTCTTCCTAGATTAGTATGCTTTCCACCGTACTGCATAGTTTTTCTTAAATCACAATTATTTAGAGCCAACACTTTTTGGATACAAACAGAATCGGCAAATATAAATTTTGTTTTTTGACATGATCATTGCAGTGATACACTAATACATAAGGAACTGTTTCTCGCCTTTGTCTTCAGAATAGTATCTTTTCAGCTTAGTGTACTGATGATAGAAATTATCATATTACATTTGTTTATTTACCTATTTTTGTAGGCCTCAAGTAGTACTGTAGATTCTTAAGTTGATTGCTAAATAGAAATAAACAGAAAAAGAAACCCTCAAAATCTGTATGAGGTATCATTTTAGTGTTAAAATTCAACCGAAGATCAGCATACCTTGAAAAGTGTAATTTTCTCCACTCTGGAAATCTGACCTGTCTTGCACGTGTAAAACTAAGTTCTGCTTTGGGATTAAATCCATTACTTTCTTACTGAACAGTGAGGTTGTTACTAAATGAGGCAGGCAGACGTATGTAACTTGCAAAACTATTAGTGGAAACCTAATCTGCTGTTT
>RJWJ010023848.1:0-25420 GCA_004363605.1 Indri indri
AGTCAGAGTAAACTTTTAATATCTGTCAGATTATATCACTATTCTGCTCAAAATTTATGGTTCCTCATTTCACTCTGCAAAATAAATTTAAGAAAACTCATATGGTGTTTGAAGTATCATTTTCAGAGTTTCACAAATGGGGTACTAAAGGATAGAGAGATTTAGTTTCTTAACCCAGATAACCCGACTAAGGGTGACACTGTAAAAGTTGGGTCCAGACAGTCTTTTTCTCGGTATCTATGCTTTAACCATAATAGAGTATTGTATCTTAGTAGTAAAAGATCTGGGCTCTGCAGGTGTGCACCCACTCTTTCTTCTATCTCCCACTGACCTCTCTTACTTCATCTCCTTTTAGTTTCTCACTTGTTGAGTCAAAATGAATTCGTTAACTCCCCAGATAGTCAAGGTAAATTTTGCATCAAGTCTTCTGCACTGGCTCTTCTCTTCTGCTAAAATGTTCTTCCACCAGATCAAATTTGTTTGGCTCACATTCTCACCATGTATTTGCACTTAAATTTTATCCTCTCATTCAGCCCTAGCTAGATTTTTTTATTGCGAATTCCATCATCCCCTTTCCCAGCCTCACACTACTGCAAATGCAGCTTATAGAGCTTAATGTTTGTCCACAAACCTACCATCCTCTGACATGATATTAAATTTATTTCCAAATTAATTGCACTTAGTTTATTACGGTGTCAAATTGAACACAATATAAGGAGGAAAAATACAATTAGTGTTTAGGAAATAAAATAATAAAAGTTAAATTGTGTATACCCTAATCACTCTTCACTTTTATATACAGGTTTTTCCACTGAGTTTACTGTGAAATATTTAATAACAATTCTAAATTGTGATAAATGAAAACGCATTTGAATTTGTAGAGAAAAATTAAAGATTGATTGAGGTCAGAATTTCCAATTTTCTAAGGCTGACTTTGGAGACAAAATAAACTAAACATAATGAAGCTTAGCAATTGATATTTTATCATTACCAGAATCACTATGATTCCTCCTTCAAGCAATTTTCACCGTATATAACTCTCTTCATAAATAGATATAAAGGTATTTTGAAAGTAAGATAATAACAAATATTTATTGAGCACTTCATAAATCTAAATCTAAATATGTGAAAGCAGGATTTAATTTAATCATTGCAGATGCTTATGAGGTTCTATTATATGCTATATTTTTAAAATAAGGAATTCAGTTTATAGAGTTTAAATGGTTCAATTAAGTTTAACTAGTTAGTAAGTGACTTATCCAGAATATAAATTCAATATTTTCTCCCAGTAAAGAAAGTTTTATTGTCCACTGAATTCCCCAAATTTTTCCCCTTTCTTAGTATTTAGAAATGAAAATCCATGTATACATAACAATAAAACTTAGAATATTTATTTTTATGTCTACTGTCATTTTACAATGTCCATTTTTATGAAGGAATTATACACCCTCTTAAACTGTTCCCATAAGTCTGGTAGTCTCACTACTTTTTCTAGTGGTTTAACTTCGTCCCAGGGTAATACGGACACTGATATTATTTATAAAAGGGATATAGAATGTGGGACAGATTATTTTGGTGAGCATACACATAATTATAGAAATGTAATTCCTGATCATTCTTACACATTTTTATGCCCTGAAGTTCTTCTGAGGTTTACTGTTGCTCATGCATATATTTCATGGTCTCTGATTTTTAAGGACGTACTTTTCAAATTGTCTCTATCTTCCTAAAGTATATTTACCCATGGTAGACTGAAGTTGTAAAGCACAGTGACTTGTAGCTTCCACAGTATTTCTTGAAAACTCCCATAAATCAAGTTAAAACGGAGCTATTTATTGAATAGACTAATATCTACAAATAAATTGTTAGCATAAAAGATATTCTCCATTCTTCCCTTTTAGATTCTATTAATATTAAGATATTTTGTATTTGAAGATACTTTATAACCTCTAGGTAAATTAAGGTTTTATAAATAAAAATTGAAGAAAAATATAAATGAGATTTAAGATTACCTTATTCAGCTATTATTTTTTATATTTCTTTGCCACGATTGCAACATTATTTGATTTACATGCATGATATATGGTCAAAATAGGGCACTGCACTTCAGAAGGAAAATGTTAGTGTTTTATGTCGTGTTAAAATATATCTTTTAAAATGTAAATGGTTAACGTGTTCAAATTATTCTTTGGAGAATTTATGCAAATGAATATAGAAATGAATTGTAGTATCTTCTTAAAACCTAATATTAAGAGTAAGAACTGGATTCAAGCATGACAAATGATTTTAAAGGCAATTATATTCAGAACTGAGTCAATATAAGACAAAGAGTAGTGATGACTACTACTGAAAATAGAAATATTGCTAATTTTAAAAAATTGTCAAAAATAAAGAGCAATAGTATATCTCGAAATATTGAATTAGCAATGTGACTGATTAACTTCAGCCGACCTATTATTTGCTCCTCTATAATATGGGGATAGCAATACCTGCCTGGCCTTCTTCACAGATATTTTATAACAGTAAGATATTGACAAATATGAAAATATAACATAAACTACTTACTGAAAAATCCAAACCCTTTAAGCTATTTGTGCTGCCCTTTCTGATTTGGCTTATACCTGTATTACCAGCCTCACCTTCAAACACGTTCTATTAAAGATAGGAGACTATTGTGAATGTATTTTATTATGTGTTGTCATAACCAGTTTTAGACCTTCTTGCCTATGCTCCAGTTTACCTTTTTGAAGGTGCTTCTGTACTTTCATTTGTCTCTGTTCTGCTTATTTCTCTGTAGGCTCTTCTGAACTAGTCAGTGTACAGACAGGAGAACTGAAATGCCTCCAGCCATTTCAAGCATAGAAGGATTTGTTCACAAACCTAGTCGCAAGGCCTGAAGTTGCAAGAAGGAGAAAAGATGTTTCACAGATATGTGGAATCTGCTGTCTCCCCAGGTGAAGCCCACGAGTCTACACTAGCAGCTACCCATCTAAAGCCTTTCTTGTTGCCACTGCTTCTAATGATGTTGGTCTCCACAAGTTACTGGAGGTGGCAAAATCTGTTGTTGATGCTTCTATCACAGTCAGAGCAATATGTGACCTTTTCTCTTTTATCTTCCTTTCTACATTCCCATGAGGGATTCGTAGTCACAGCAACTAACTAGAAATCAGCTGGCAATGCTGTCTTTAAAATATAATTTCTAGATTCCCAGGTCCCTGTAAAACTATAAAGGACTAAGGAGGGTTGCAATGGAACTAGAAACCAACATTCAATATCTAATGGACGTTTTGTACTCATTTGCTAGGACCACCATAACAAAATACTATATACTGTGAGACTTAAACAACAGAAATACATTTTCTCACAATTCTGACGACTAGTTGTTCAAAATCAAGGTATTGGCAGGGTCGGTGCCTTCTAAAGGCTGTGAGGGGAAGGTCTGTTCTAGGCCTCTCTCCTTGGCTTGTAGAAGGCTATCTTCTTCTGTCTCATCGCAAACCCTTTCCCTTTATGTGTGTCTATGTCCAAATTTTCCCTTCTTATGTGGACACAAGTCATACTGGATTGGAGGCCACCTTAATGACCTCATTGTATTAATAACTTGATTATGTCTGCAAGGTTCTTATCTCCAAAGTCATGTTTTGAGATATGGTGGTTGGGACTTCAAATGCATGAATTTCAGGGGGACACTGTTCAACCCATAACAGTGCCCCAGGGTACCAAGTACATCCATGAATCATAGCCCACATAAGAGTTTATTGAACTTCCCTATTTGCATGTTTCCTTCTCCCTTTCTTTAGGAGAAATCTGGTCTTTGAGTTATGTCAGATCTTTTTAAAGATTTATTCTTGGGCTTTTCATATTGTATATGCTATTATAGAGAACATATTTTAAAGTTCGTTGTCATTATCTTTGTGATGATATAATGTATATAATTTAGTTTTGAAAAATTTTGAACTTTATTCTGAACTTGGCTGAATATACTTTGTTAATTCCTGGAATTTATATGTGGATTTTTACCACTTAAACAATACTTTGACCACTAATTATAGTTTATTTATTTATTAATAAACATTTTATGTTAATTTTTTCTCACTGTATCATATGGGACCCTTTGAGTACAATATTTTATGGAAATATGAAAGAAAGCAGTTTATTCTCATTATCAATCTTGGATAGAAAATTCTCAATATTTCACTAATAATATGATGCTTAATTTTAATTTCTTGCTGATACGATTTAACAGTTTAGGGATGGTTTTTATTTTACTAGCTTGCTACTTTTATTCATGAAAAGTTGTAAACTTGTATTTTATATATATATATATATAATTATATTGTGAATATATGACTTTTTCTTTTTCATTCTGTTTCTGTGGGTTTATTAACATCAACTGATTTTAAATGGTAACCTTGATCACCTGAAACATAATTAATGTTCACATATCATATATAACCTTACATATCAATATCCTTATATATCAATAGGTTCAAGGTCCTAATATTTTGTTTGGGATTTTCACATTTCCATAACAGACATTGACCTGTATTTCAAAATTGCCTGATTTTTTCAGGTTTGTTTTTCATTTACTTTGCTAGGTTTTAGCAAAGTTATTCTGTTTTCACAAAATTCATTTGAAAGTGCTCCATTATTTTCTGTATTTTGTTATTGTGTGTTAGCTGTTTATTATGTCTTAAATATTTGACTCTATTCATGCCCAAATCATTTAAACAATTTGGGCTTGAAATTATCTCATACACACACACACACACACACACACACACACACATACACACACATACTACACACACACACGTGTGTTGATTTTATCTTTTTCATGGATTTTTCCATTTCATTTAATTTTATTTAATTGACTGGTTTAAACTTGTTTACAATGATATATTATGGTCTTTTAAATCTTTTTAATACCAATAAAATAAGAAGGAATGCACTTTTTACTCCTGAGGTTGGTATTTTATGATTTATTCCTTTTATATTTTTTCCGTTTTTAATTCCAACTCCAGTTTTATTGACATTTTCAAAACATTAGCTTAATTAATTAATTAATTGTGTTCATTGCTTTTTCTATTCCTGATAGTTCTGAAATTCAAAAATTTTTCCTTATAATTATTGTTTCTATTTTGCTACTTCCCTGGAATTTAATTTGCTAAGTATTTGTCCAAATTCATGACATGACAATTAGCATAATTTATTTCAAGCTATACATCTATTCTAATATATGTTTTTAATAATAATCTTGTGGTACACTTATAGTAATATTTCTTAGCACAAGTTTAATGCCACAGGTTCAATGCTGTATCAGAATTTGCCTTAGCCATGGAGTTTCTTAAGGTAGAATAAGAGCTTCTGATTTCCATGTGTTAACTCAAGTACCTGAGGATGACTAACATTTTGTTTGGTTGCTTGACATAAACATGAATGTAAAGGTGATATAATAACATAAAGTTGAAATTCTTGAACTTCTTTGATATGCTCTAGAAAAAAGATATTTTAAAAAAGAATGAAATAGAGATGGGAAATGGAGTGGATTTATCATATAAAACTTATTCACTTATCCCCTATCGATGTCAAGGACCTAAAAATACTCCTTTTTAAAGGTTGTGAGTGAGATGATCTTGGTATTCTTTAACCATATAATGGCTATTATCTGTAGGCTATGAAAGGGATTGGGAATGAAACTGGGCTCTTGGAAATAAATATTCTGAGATATCCCTAACTTTTAAATTTAACAATCCTTCAACATATCAAACCTTCAGTTATCACTATGAATGTATTTGGTATTTTTATCTGGTAAGCTTATATTCCAAGCTGAGTATAATAAGAAACACTGATTAAACGTAAGTCCACTGAATGTATTTGCCATTTTTGATACCCTTCAGAGATTCTAACAAGCTGGATTGTAAATTTGCAGCAGCCAATCAGGAATAAATTAAATGAAACTCTTTGTTTACCAAACTTCAATTGTTTTATTTTTTCCTCTCATCAATCACCTAGTTAAAATTAATTCCCACTGCAGCAAGGGTTCAGCAGGAAATGTCACAGTAGGAAAGTAAAGAATCTGTTTATACAGCATGCATATGCTTTCAGGAAATGCTTGGACCCAGTCCTTTTTGCACACTTCTAATTGGCATTGTAACTATTAATAAATTTACTTAAATTAATGACTAGGTGGGTCAGATTAAATTTGGAATGGGCACCTTGAATTTCATATTTACTTAGAATTCACATTGCATAATGACCAATAAAAAGCTAGGTACTAAAAATCAACAAGAGAAGATTTATTGACCTAAAACATGAAGCTTTTATTTACATTTTTATGGTTTGTCACAGGTTCAATGCTGTATCAGAACTTTCCTTAGGCACTGTGTTAATTGTATATCCACAACCGTTATGTCCATATAGTCAAATGTTTCTACCACTGTGGGAATAGCTGGAAACTATTCATATTCTCTGAATACATTGACAGCCGAAGATTTCTTTAGTCACTCAATAAATGGGTAAAAGTAGTGGATCTAAATAGTATACATTTTGTTCAAAACTTAATAGTCTTACTAAAGCTTAGTGTTATCAGTGCCAAAAGGGATAGAATATACCATTTTGTCATTCAATTAAGTGGCAATATGTCAACCTGTCTAAACCACCAGATGTACAAGAAACTTTAAATATCTGTTAAACCATTTATTCCTGGAAGCGTCTCTCTGTCTTTTGTGACACTTGTTTTAACTATAGCCCTCTAAACATAGAATGGCTGAACAATTGCCCTCCAGGTTCTAAAGGGATGATTTCATTAACATTTTGAATAGATTAATATTATCTGAGATGTTGAGCAGTTATGTTTCCTGGAGTCTCAATTTTGGAACAGAAACGGAGTAGTGATGCATTCTTTAAGAGTAAAATATGTATATTTACACCTGCTTTTGAAAAACATTTCCTTCTTTTATTACTAATTTTTATTACAAGAGGGGAAAAACTGATCTCATCAAAAATCTGCAAGATACAAGTGGCTTTATTAATTCTCTCCAGTAGGGAGACCACATCTGGACAGCAGCTGCAACAAGATTCACCACCCAATTAAACTGGTGATTACGTACTGTCATTCTCCAAGTCCCATCTGTCTGTTGAGCCGATTGAAGTGGATAATTAAATAAGGATGTGTTAGCAACCATCACTTTTATGTCTTTCAATGTTTTAATATGACTAAATCACTGCATTTCTACCAAGAATATTTGTAGGGTTGTATGTGTCTATGTGTGTTGGTGGTGTGTGTGTTGTTGAGTGTTTGTTTTGATTTGTTTTTGTTTTTGTTATGGAGTACAGGCTCTAGGGGTTTCTCCTTTACTCTTCTTTCAAAATAAGCTGCACGTAGTTTAAATTTTATAAAATCCTGAGAAATAGAAATGAGAATACGTGTAGTGTACTTGGACATACTTTGAAGCATATGGTTCAAAACTGTAATTATCACCTAATTCCCATAAGGTTTTATACCTACTCATAAACTAAAAATTTTCTTTCATTGACAAGAATTTTTAATAGCTTATATTGAGAGCTAATATTTCCCTAAAATATTAGTATTTTTCCCATACACAATGACTTTGATAATTGCCCAGATTCCATTTTAATGTGAAAGACAAATAATCTCAGTATATATTTATAGTGTTGTTGTGTGATTCTTCTTCAAGTATATCAAAACTGACATTTTCTTAATTGATTTTAGGTCTGCTAATTTACATAGGCCTGGGAAATGGCTAAGCATCCATAGATTTATTATGGTGTCTGGAGATTTGACAAGGTTATACAAGCCAAGCTGAAAGTTAATTGGCATTTGTAACTTTTGGTTCCAGAGATTCTGTGGTCAATTAAGAGCCAAAAAATAGTTCTTGACCAGACTATTCTGACCATACTGACTCTACCGGTTCTTTGGTAACTTCATTCACTTTATCTCTAGAAATTAATTCTTACTAGTGGATTCTGTCACTGTGAGATCCTTCCATCCTCTGAAATGAGGCCATTTTAACTTTGGCATTTCAAACTAGCATCATCAACTGCAGCATTCAGAATGGACAGGGGATGGGGGGAGGGGAGTAAATCCACAACTAAAGGACACGGGGAGCACTGCAGGGGGGGAAAGGCATGCCTTTAACCCACACTTGGGTGAGGCAAAGACAAATTGTAACCATAATGTTTGTACCCTCACAATACCCTGGAATAAAAAAAAAAAAAGTAATAGACAAACAAAAAATCTTAGTGACTTACCACAAAAATATTTCTTATTCATTCTACATGTCTAATATAAGTCAGCAATGGTTGATGGGACCCAGAGATGAAGGATGAATTCTACTCTGTCTGCATATATATTCCACAATACCTGAGTAAATTGTGCATTGGCCATTAAACTTCTACTCAAATTTAACTGAATAAAGATTTTATTCAAACTTAATTTGATAAAGTGTTGCACGACCATGATCAACTTAAAAGAATTTGGAGTACAATTCTCCAAAGTTCCTGGAAAGATCAGAACTAGAATATTGTGAATCAGATGAATGTATGTAAAACTTGAGAGTAGATGCGTAGGCTGGAGACCCAAAGAAAGTTGATAGTACAGTATCAAGATCAAAGGCAGTCTGGAGGCAGAATTCCTTCTTCTTAGAGAGATCTCGGTCCTTTAAGTCCTTCAAATAATTGGATGACTCCAATCACATTATGGAAAGTAATCTGCTTAACTTAATCTCCTACTGTTTTCGATGTTAATCTCATCTAAAAAATACCCTCACAGCAATATCTAGACTTGTGTTTGAACAAATATCTAATTACAGTGGCCCAGCCACTGTAATTGACACATAAAATTAAGCATCACACTACCATTTTTAAGCAATAGTATATTGTTATGTTCTGCAGGTTTTATGGCTATCTCAATTTATAACATGCCAAATACACATGCACACACACACACACATACACACACACATATACACACAACATATATTACTTTAAAAGAAGTCAAGGATTTGGAGAAATAGCAATGTAAAGGATGACAAAAAAATAGGAAGTTTCATATTTGTCTTATTGCATTATAGGTTATCAGTCTTTACCTTCATTAGATTTAAAATTCTTTAAAAGTAATTATAATAGTATGAGGATTTGCATTACAATAAAAATGACTGTCAACAGAATTAAGAGATGTAATTAGTCTAACTGCAAAGTAATACTGAAGATAATTTAATTTGTATTCACCTTAATATATACTATTCTTTTATTCAGTTTATTATCTGCATTTGCTACCTCTGGAAAACAATTGTGTTCTCTGTGTGTGTGTGTGTGTGTGTGTGTGTGTGTGTGTGTGTGTGTGTGTGCATGTTTAACATGCTATTTATTAACTATAAAATTAGTGGGCTTTTAGATTACATTTTATTAATAAATACTGAAAGCACAACATCAATGCCAAATAGAGCTATCTTTATATCTTTGTAGCCTTGTTAAACACTGTGATATTGATGCTATGTTTTAACATGGTTTGTGACTTATCATTTACCATAAATTAGAAAATGTCAAGCAATAAATAAGCACACGGTGTTTTATTCTACAAGTTATCAGCTTTGTCTGAGTAGTGAAGCCTTTCAGCAATATGTGCCTGGAAAATTTAAAATACAATGAACTATTATACTACTGTTACATATTTTTGAGACTAGGATGGCTTTCAATTAATGAACTTCTTATTGATGTTATTTTTTCAACTTCCTGAATTTAAAAATAGGAAAAAATTACACACTTAAGAGGAATAAGACACTGTAAAAATTACGAATGATTATGTTCAACTCCGGTGAAGGTTTATAATTATAGAGATGTGCTATTTAAACTCAAGCTTAGCTATATTTTTATAATAATATGGATTTTACATTCAGTAAATTAATACTAACTAGTTATAAACTAATATATTATAAGATATTCTCCATTATTTTACCTGTTAAACCAATTTAAAAATAGTATCATTGCATAATATAAAGTTATGATCAAATAATTCACTGAAACCTTTCCTCTTGGGGAAATGGTCCTTTGGGAAAACCACTCCATCTACCTTTCCCAGTCATGCCTGTGCCCTGCCCATTGGAGCCCAAGCTAAAGTTGTACACTACCTCCCAGGGAAACAGTGCCTTGGCAAAGCTCCTCTAGAAACCTCTCCCAGTCTCTTCTGCACCCTGTATCCCAGTGCTGGAGCTGAAGCAACACAGGGCATACAGGGAAATGATGCCTTAGTTGCCCAGAGTAGTTCCACCCCTCTGTGCCTGAGGAGAAGTGATGCCCTGTCTCCTGGGAAAACAATACCTTAGCTGCCCAGAGCAGTCATGCCTCTTTGGTGCTTAAGTTGAAGCAGTGCTCTGCCTCCCAAGAAATGATACCTTGGATGCCCAGAGCAGTCACGTACCCCAGTACCTAGGATACAGTGGTACCCTGCATAACAGGAAAATGGTGCCTGGGCCACCCAGAAGAATCATACCTCTTGGGCATGAACTGAGGAAACACATTGGCCCCTTGGGGAGTGGTGCCTTGGCTGAGCTGAGCAGCTATACATCCCAGGGCTCAGCTAACAGAGTATCCCACATCCCAGGAAGAGCAGTGTCTGAGCTGAGACAACCTGACCTAAAGGCCAAATAAGTCTAGTAACCTGCTTCACTGGAGCTCAACTAGCTTCTAAGAATCTGAGCTTCCAAGTCATAAATTTCTTGAGGAGTGAAGTCATCAATATGTGGCTCCTTGTTCCCCAAGGTCCAAAAAACAGCTATACGCCATCATTTTGTGGTTTCACTGATGAATGTAGATGTAAAAATATTCAATGAAATATTAGCAAACCAGATCCAGCAGCACATTATTCTAAAAGCTACACCAAAAAAAAAGAAAGAAAGAAAGAAAGAAAGAAACTCTTAGAACTGACAAATAAATTCAGTAGTGTTACAGGATACAAATCAACATACAAAAATTAGTAGTGTTTCTACACACCAACAACAAACTAGTGGAAATACAAATCAAGAAAACACTTTATTGGATGTATAGCATGTGAATATTTTCGCCAATTCTGTAGGTTGTTTATTTGCTCTGTTGATTGTTTCCTTGGCTGTGCAGATGCTTTTTTAATTTAATCAAGTCCCATTTATTTATTTTTGTTGTTGCCAACATTGCCTTTGGGGTCTTTGTCATAAATTTATTGCTTAGGCTGATATCTAGAAGGGGTTTTTCAACATTTTCTTCTACAATTCTTATGGTTTCATGTCTTAGATTTAAGTCTGTTATCCATCTTAAATTAATTTTTGTGAGTGGTGAGAGATATGCATCCTGTTTCAATCTTCTACTTGTGGCTATCCAATTTTCCAAGCACCATTTACTGAATAGGGATTCTTTTCCCCAGTGTACACTGCTGTCTCCTTTGTCAAAGATCAGATGGCAATATGTGGATGGTTTTATATCTGGATTCTCTGTTCTGTTCCATTGGTCTATGTCTCTATTTTTGTGCCTGTACCATACTATTTTGGTTACTATGGTTCCACAGAATAGTTTAAAGTCTGGTAAAGTGATGCCTCCAGACTTGTTCTTTAGGCTTAAGGTTGCTTTGGCCATTCTGGCTCTTTTCTGGTTCCGAATGAAGTGTAGAATTATTTTTTTTTTGGTCTGTGAAATATGGCATTGGTATTTTCATGTAGGCTGCATCAAATCTGTAAGTCACTTTGGGTAGTATGGACATTTTAACAAGGTTGATTCTGCTAATCCATGAGCATGATATGTTTTTCCATTTGTTTGCATCGTCTGTGATTTTCTTACTCAGTGATTTGTAGTGCTCTTTGTAGAGATCTTTCACCTCCTTAGTTAAATATATTCCTAGGTATTTTATTTTCTTTGTAGCTATTGTGAAAGGTATTGGGTCTATGATTTAATTATTAGCTTGACTGTTGTTGGTGTATAGGAATACTATTGATTTGTGTGCATTGATTTTGTAACCTGAGACTTTGCTGAATATATTGATCAATTCCAGGAGTCTCTTGGCAGAATCTTTGGTGTTTTGTAGATATAAGATGATATCATCAGTGAAGAGCGATAGTTTGACCTCCCCTTTCTCCATTTGGATACATTCAATTTCCTTCTCATGCCTGGTTACTCTGGCTAGGACTTCTAGCACTATGTTGAATAGAAGTGGTGACAGTGGGCATTGCTGCATTATTCCAGTTCAGAGTAGGAAATCTTTTAACTTTTCTCCACTCAGTATGATACTGCCTGTGGGTTTGTCATATATGGATTTTATAATTTTAAAGTATGTTTCACCTATGCCTATTTTTAAGAGTTTTTATCATAAAAGGGTACATGGAACTCAAGCAAATCAGCAAGAAAAGAAATCAAACAATCCCACTGAAATGTGGGCGAAAGACATGAACAGAAACTTTTCAATGTTAGATAGACCAATGGTCAATACAAATATTAAAAATGCTCAACATCATTAATCATCAGAGAAATGCAAATCAAAACCACAATGAGATATTATGTAAACCCAGTGACAATTGCTTTCATCAAAACATCCCAAACCAATAGATGCTGGTGTGGATGTAGAGAGAAAGGATCATTTATACACCATTGGTGGGGCTGCAAACTAACACAATCTCTATGGAAAATAGTACTGAGATTCCTCAAAGAATAAAAGCAGACCTACCATATGATCCAGAAATCCCACTACTGAGTATTTACCCCAAGGAAAAAAAGTCATTTTATCAAATAGACACTTGCACTAGAATGTTTATCACAGCACAATTCACAATTGCAAAAATGTTGAAGTAACCCAAATGTCCATCAATTCATGAGTGGATTAATAAAATGTGGTATATGCATACCACGGAGTACTACTCAACCACAAAAAATGAATTAATAACATTTGCAACAATCTGCATGGAACCAGAGACCATTCTTCTAAGTGAAGTATCACAAGAATGGGAAAACCAATACCACATGTTCTCACTATTGCATTGGAACTTACTGATCAGCACTTATGTTCACACATGGAAATAAATCTCAATAGAAATTAAGCAGGTGGGAGGGGGAGTGGGAGATGGGTGAAATCACACCTGACAGGTACAATGTACACTGTATGGGTGATGGGCACACTTACAACCTTGACTCAAACTGACAAAAGCAATTCATGTAACCAAAACATTTGTACCCTTGTAATATTCTGGAAAAAAAAAAAGAAAAAGAAAATAAATGAAGAAAACAATACTATTAAGATAAATATAAAAAATTAAATATCTGGAAATAAATTTAACCAAGAAGCTGAAAGATCATTATAAAAAAAAAAACTACAAAACACTGATAAATGAAATTGAAGGTGATACAAAAAAATGGAAAGATATTTCATATTCATGGATTAGATGACTCAATATTATGAAAATGAACATAATACCTAAAGTGATCTACCGATTCGATGCAATCCCTATGAAAATACCACTGACATTCTTCACAAAAATATAAAAATCAATCCTGAAATTCATGTAGAACCACAGAAGACCCCAGATAGTCAAGCAATCATGAACAAAAGGAATAAAGCTGGAGACATCACATATTCAAAACACACTACAAAGCTCCCGAAACCAAAACAGCATGCAGCATAGTATTGGCATAAAAGCAGACATGTAGACCAGTAGAAGAGAATATAAAACACAGAAATAAATGTGCGTGTTTACAGCAAACTGGATTTTTGGCAAAGGCTCTGAGAACACTCACTGGGGAAAGGTTAGTCTTTTCCATAAATGATGCTGGGATAACTGAGTATCTCTGTGTAGAAGAATGAAGCTATATCCCTATTTCTCACCGTATAAAAAATCAACTCAAAAGAGATTGGAGACTTAAACATAACACCCCAAACTATGAACTTACTGAAGAAAACATGAGGTGAATGCTTTGAGACATTGGTCTATGCAAAGATTTTATGGAGAAGACCTTAAAAGCACAGACAACAAAAGGAAAACTAGACAAATGTGATTAAACTATCAATAGAGTGAATGCACAACCAATAAAATTGGGGACAATATCTGCAAGCTCTTCATCTAACAATGATTATTATTCAGAATATATGAAATCCCAAACAAGTCAACCCCCCAAAAACCCAAATAATCTGATTATAAATATACACATGACCTGAATAGGTATGTATCAAAGGAAGACAAACAAACGGTCAACAGATATATGAAAAAAGTGCTCAAGATCACCAACCATCAGGAAAATGCAAAACAAAACAACAATGATATTTTATTTCACTCCAATTAAGATGGCTATTTTCAAAGACTCAAAAAATAACAAATACTGGCAAGGATACAGAAAAAGCAGAACCCTAAAGTGTAATGGATTACCAATTCCTCTTGGTTTGTTAGCTTTTATGAATGACATTTTCCATAAAAAATATAGCTGAAGCAATTAAATAATCTATATTAACTTCTCACACTTCTGGCATATGTACTGGCCATATAGTAAAATTGAAATGGAAATTAGTAGAAATTAAAACTACCTTTACAAACATTTACTTAATCAGAGAAATAATATTATCCTCCTAGCATTCTTTATTTCTTACTGTTTTCAAAAAAGTGTATGAGTTTAGAGGGTCTCTCTCTCTCTCGTTCCCCCTCAAATGTCTATAATGGTATTAACTCCAGCACCTTTGTGAAATTATATATATATATATATATGTACACAATGTACACACACACACACACACACACACACACACACACACGCAGGGCTATCTTCAATAGTATTCAGTTTCAAATTATTTTCCATTTTTTAAGTGAAGTTTGGCCCCTTTCTATATAAACAAACCTATATTAACTGGGTACGAAGTGGCAAAAGCTGCCTTTTTGTTAAGTGTTGGTTAGCTTAAAGGGTATATAGCAGGAAAAACACATATATATAAAATATATATAATATATACGCATTAGTATTTTTTTTATTGTTTGTTGTTTATAGGGGTACAGGTGTTTAGGTTACGTATGATGCCCTTGCCCCCCTTCCCCCCAAGTCCCAGTCCCAAGCATGTCCATCTCTCGGAGGGTGCGCATTGCACCCTTTGTGTATGCGTATATCCGTCCCCTCCTCCCCCTCGCCCCTCCCCCTTCCCCCTCTCTCCCTACCCGACATCCAATAGATGCTATTCTTATATGTACACTTATGTGATGTTCAGTCACTACCAATTTGATGGTGAGTACATTATTTTTTGATAAAAGAGTATAGAGTAAAAAGGTAGAAGATTCAAAGGGGTCACAGAGATGATGTCAAGATTGATAATCCATTCTAGTTTGAGGAAGATGTGCTTTAAAAAATGACACTTGAACCAAATCTTAAAAGATAAGAAAGACTTCATAAATTCTGAGGTGGGGCAAAGCTTGGAAAAGAAGTTAAGAGGTAAGGTTTCACTGAGGGCCTGGCACGTTTTGATGGTAAAAGTTAACCTATAGGCATTGATAGGTTTATATAGATTCAAATAATTTTAGTACCCTTAATACCTTTAAACAGAATTTCAGAATGCATAAATCCATATTCAGTGACATATTTGTTTATGCACATATTTTCTCCCCAGTGATACCATAACAGAACCCTAATGTAAACACTCTATTGTATGCTATGTTCCAACAGTTCTGACACTTCAAACTGATGGATTAACCATCTATTAATATTATCTTCGTAATGTGTGTTTTGTATTAGAATTGCTTAAGACATTTTCAGTAAAATTACATGTTGCTTTTTATTATCTTAACCTATTTATTTGCCAAATTGGAATGAATGGCAAACCTGGGAACCCAAAATAAAACAAATTCATGTTGCTTTCATTGTGTTGACTGGATTCATTAGCAGCAAAATGTAAAAAATTGGGAACAAAAGACAGGGAAGCAAAGAAATAAGGCAAGGAATGGGACATACAATCACTCTCTCGCTAAGTCTTCCAACAGAGATTATGACAATGAAAAAACAGCTTCTGGAAAGTTTTTTTTTTTTTGGTTTCTTACAGTTTCTTACATAACTTTAAGAACAGTGCCACCCATACAAAAATAAAGCGGTAGGAAAAGACAATCTGGCAAGTCAAGTCCATTAGACAAAGCACTGGCTTTATTCTTTTTTCCTCACCAGCTCTGGAAATGAGCATGTTGTCAACAAAAGATAAATCACTAGCTGTGTGGCTTCCTAAAGCTATATCCTACCCAATATCTGCATATTCTTTGACAAGAAAATAAAGGAAAGGAAAAAGAAAGAAAGGAAAGTTCTGAAATTGTTGAAGAAACACAAACAGGGAACTTAATTATTAATACTTTCAGCTTAAGTTGATATTATAGTCTTGTCCATCAAAATCCTTCAAAATTTTAGGAGGATACCTACCCACATTTTTTTTTTCTTTTTCCCAAAATACCAGTGGTATGCTAATAAACATTTTCAAGAAAAAGAGATGCTGAACATCCTCTCAAATTTATCCAGTAGGTTAATCATTCTTTTAGTATTACTGAGTTTTTTCTTGACTTCCAAGTGACATTGGTGTCTTTTACAAGCAATATTCTCAAGTTGGAACTAGAATTAAGTGTATGTATAAAAATTATTGGCTAATATTAGACTTACACATTAATTAACCGGTTACTGTTAAATATGAAATGGTAAAACCATATTCAAAATGTTAGTTAAAATGACAAAATTGAATAAAAAATGCTGTATCTGGAGACATGTATGCATACATATAAATGATAACTATTTCATATAATTCAAATATCATTGGACTCTTGCAATTATATCTATAAATTATATTAAATCTGTTCTATTATATTAATATTACATTAACATACAAATTATGTTGTAATAATAATCACATATTTGCTGTGACCCTGAGATTCAGGTGTATTAATTTCTTGAAACAACATTTGCAAGGGTTGTAATGAAACACCAGGTTATTGAGTGGGCAAGCTGTAATTAAACTTCTGGTGCCACAACTATAATTAACATTTTTAACATGTAGTCTCCTAATGTCCCTGAAGAATTAATAATTGATGAATATAAATAGAACAATATTGTTAGTAAAATAAAATTTTATACTTACATTAAAATATAACTGTTTAAAATACAGAATGAATTATACTTTTTGAACTTTATAGCTTTTAAGTAGTAATTGGAAACTTATTGTAGTGAAAAATAATATTCTTCTGAATTCTTTTCTTTCTGCTTTTTCATTACTGCACTTGTACTTACAACATGAACTTAAAAATACCTTTACCGTTTATTCCCTGAGAGAAAAATGTAAAGTAATTAGAAAATTATACTTTATATCAAGTTTTAGACACTGTCATTGTTTAGCTATGTGATTATTTTATTTAGGGTAACAAAGTTAAAAAATAGCAAAATTAAAATTGCCAATTAACTACAACATGCTGCTTATTTATCAATAAGATTCTTAAATTTTTTTATTTACTAAATGAGCTCATTTGGATTTATTTAGGCATAGATTTCTATCCTATAATTATTCTTGTATAAATGTAAAAAGGAAAACATTAATGAAGAGAAAATGTGAAAGTATTCTGAAAATACTTTCACCAACAGAATCCAACACTTCATCTAAATGATTTTTATTCTGAGGATATTGAAGTCTGTGTTTTCCATTTAGTGTCCTCCTCTGTGCCATCAATAGTGCTAGTGGTATAGCATTTCTTTAAAACACTTGCTCTATCACGTTTTTGAGATTTTTTTTCCCAATACATTTATACCTGTCATCCAAGTTTTGAGGGTCCTGCTTTTTTCATCTCATCTAAAGATGACAATGAGTGTTTTTGCAAAACAGTTGAAAAGATCCACAATTTTATTAATCAATAATCCTTAAATTATTATTGACTGAAACTTCAAATGCTTCAGTGCATCTAGTCACACTAACAGAAATAATAAGGTTTATCCATGTGTATGGTGTCAGCTAGTTTCATCATGACTACTACCTGATCAATGGCGATTGTAAAATACTGTTGAATTTAAGATGTATTCCACTTATAGACACATGAATATATGTGAAGATGTGCATCTTACAATATGCAGATATTCATCCACATTGAGGAAATATGGAATTAAAATTGCACAAAGCTATAATATTTTAATATTATTTTCTTTTACTATGAATTAATGAATATTTCTTTTTCATTTGCTCTTAAAATTCTTTCATGCTTATATTTATAAAAAATGATATATTTATGAAATTTCCCCTCAATGTATATATGCATTGTGTATACATTAATACTGATATATATTTGTGTTGTATGTACATACATGTATATGTAAAATAATTTTAATTAATTAGCAGAAAATATTGCTTACTTGCCCCATATTTTCCAATTTCATTGTAAGGATCTGGATATAGGAATATATCTCTACAGATTTTTTTTTCCCTGCAATTTTTTCCAGAATTTTTGCACAATTGGCACAATGTTATTTTGATGCCAGGCTACACTTCTGGTCTGTTATGAAATAAATTTGTTTCAAATTTCCATGAAGTCTGTTCAAGAGGAAATTCTAGCATAGTATGACAATCGAGAAGATGGACTTGAGCTAGACTGCTTGGGTTTGAATTTCTCCTTTAAACCACGCAAGTGCTTATTTGGCATTAATTTTTTCATCGGTACAGTGAGAAAATATATGTACTTCATAGAGTTTTTGGGAAGATCGAATGGTTTCATATATGAACATAGAAAGCACCATATAAATGTTTGTATTCATATTATGATCATTCAAAAATATATTCTGATGATGACTAATAATAGTGTTGAATGACTAGCAAAGCCTACAAAACATTGATAGCTTAAAATTCACAAAAAGCGCTTTTAAAGAAATGTGATTATCTGGATTGTGTTTGGCCTAACCAGATGACGGATGGTAAGGTATTATTAGCATGCACTGGTGAATGGATTTACACACTGCTCTGTAGAAGAATGGCTGTGAAAAACTTAGATGCCCACAATAATGACTTTTTCTAATTCTATCCCTATGATGTTAGTTATTCCACCCTGTGAGCCACACCTTCTTTCTTGATACTTGCTCACCCAGGTTTATGACTGGTCCCTCTTCCATTTCTTTAAGAATTATTTCCCTCATTTCTTTATTATTGTCTTCTTTACTGTCCAATAATATTCTTCAATATGCCTGTATCTCACCATTCTTCATTCTCTTTTATCCAATAAGTAAAATAGTGGCTGCATGGATCAAATTATTATTGTATGTGAATAATGCCCAACTGTACATTCAGCTCAGATTACTTTTCTGAGCTCTACTTCCACATATCAAACTGACCACAGAAATAAAAATTTTTTCTAAAATTTTATTCATTGTGTTTCATATTATCAGGTCTGAATAATATTACAAATAATAAGTAAGTCCCTGATAATTTTAGAACTTTCTTTTTTTAGTGATTAGAGTGGCTATGTTTAACTACATAAAAAGTGACTCACGGTGAATTTGTTAGAGAATTGGCATATTAGACAATGTAGTCACTGCATAATAATGATAAAGTGGCTGCTGAGAAAACCTTATTGCCTAAGATATCACCAAGACTTCTAATCATATTGTTGATGAAGGGTTGTAAAATCAAGTATAATATTAATAGGAGTAAGGATTGACCTCCAAAAGAAGAGTTTAATGCTTCAACATATTATTCTTTTTCTTCCATAATTCAACCAGTGGTATATAAATTACTTTGCAAAATTTTAAAAATATTTCATTGTTCAATTGCTAATTTAAAATACTTTATGGAAAGTAAAAGGGCAAACTTATAAATATTCTTCCTTGTGTTAAAATATATTGATAGTTTTATACACAGTAAAATTTTTCACTCCTCTTAGCTCATTAGGAAGATATTTTTACATTAACCATGTTGTCATCATCACTTGTGCTTAACACACATTCAGCAGCTGGAGATTCTGCTCTGAAGAAGTTTTTGTCAGCTCTGCAGGTGGAAGATACATTGTAGGGTGTGGGGGGTGGTGTGGTGGGGTTAGGGAGAGCAAGATACAACAGAAATTCCCCTCTTTGTGGCCTGAAGATCATTTCACAGTTAATGAATTTTGCAACTGAATGAAAAGCAAGTAGCAAATTATTAACGTTTAGGTGTGTAGGTTTAGGTTTAAGTTTAAGCTATTGATTTGGGAAAATATTTCTTTTCTTATTCGTCACTAGGTTTTTGGCTCAGGCCCCTAAAACAAGGCAGAAAAATAAGAGAAAAGCTACAAATTTATTTAATATAGGCTTTATATGACATGGAGCCTTCAGAAATGAAGATTCAAAAAAAGCATGGAAACCTATGTATTTTTATGCTAAGTTTTATGATGAAGTAAATAATTGTGCAAATGTATGACTACACAAAAAGCATATGATCTAATGGTAATAAATTGGTAGAAACGTCACAAGATCTTTTTGTTCAGATTCTTTTCTATGTCCTCATATTTTCAGAAATAAGAATATTCCTTTCTTCCAAGTGTAGGGTGAGCACCTCTGACATGAGCGTTTTATGGTGTGCTTTGGAGGAAGGTCAGATAATTCTAGGTTTTATGACCTGATTCAGGGGAGAAGAGGCACAGGGAAGGTGATGGTGACCTTCTTGCATCTTCAGTTTTCTCAAATGCAAAGGTGCCATATTTTGGGGTAGCATGTACTGAACCCCATCAGGTTTAAAACCGTATAGGATAGTTCGAAAGAAAAGAATCCATTGTTCAATTGTATAAAATCAGTTTCTTTTAAAGCACAACAAACATACACATATGTCTTCATATATATACCTACACATATGTGTATGCATGTGTATGCATACATACACCCATATGTATGGACACACATATCCCTCTTTATGTTGTGACATGGTATGATTTCCACCTAGGGGTCAGAGCTTTTAGGTAAGATAACTTAATGCATCTTATAGTTTGAATGTTTGTCCCCCAAAATCTCATGTTGAAATTTAATCCCCAATTCAATAGTATTGGAGGGTGGGGCCTGAGGGAAGGTGTTTAGGTCTTGATGGCTCCACTCTCATGACTGGATTAATGCTATTACAAAAAAGGATTTCAGGAGTGGTCTCTCTCTGCTCTTTTACCTTCCGCCATGGGATGATGCAGCAAGAACACCCTCACCAGACATCAGTACTTTGATCTTGGACTTCCCAACCTCCAGAACTGTGAAAAAACAAATTTCTGCTCATTATAAATTACCCAATTCAGGTAGTGTGTAATAACGGCACAAAATGGACTAGGATTCAGCTACAGCCGATGATTTCTCAAATGTGACACATCTGCTCACATATCAACCCTGTGAACAATGGAAATCAGCATTCATTTTCCAAGAGTATTTTTTTAAAGAAAATTCTTTAAAGCATCAACCCTCTCAATGGCGATACAGCACCTCTTGTATTATCCTGGATAGAGCTGGAACCCACTCTACTAAGTGAAGCATCCAGAGAATGGAAAAATAAGCACCACATGTACTCACCATCAAATTGGTTTTAATTGATCAACACCTAAGTGCACATCTAGCTATAGCGTTCACTGGGTGCGGGCATGTGGGAGCGGGGAGGAGGGGATGGGCATATACACATGTAATAGCTACAGTGCGCACTAACTGGGGGATGGACACTCTTGAAGCTCTGACTCGGGTGGGACAAGGGCAATGTACGTAACCTAAACATTTGTACCCCCATAATATGCTGAAATAAAAAAGGAAAAAAAATCAAGTCATAGTTTTAATAGAACACCTTTTTATTCTGTAAAAAATATTGAATTTATAGAACTTTTAGAAGGTCAGATAGGAAAAAATTAAATGGTTTGCTTCATTATACAGAATGGAGCAGGGTGAGAAAATTCTTCCTTGCAGTCTAATTTTTGCTCTTAAAATTCCATGAAATCTGTGCTCATTAACGAACAATATTGTTGCTCAAAGTCTTTTTGAAGGGAAAACTGTTATGCAAAGATGCCCTACCATTTCTACATAATTCACCTATGCACCAGAAGGGAGAGATCACTTTTCTTGGACAGTGTCCCCCAGAACAAATTAACCTGGGATAATGTCTTGCAGTTTACATTATTATTCTCTGGACTACATACCTAGAGGTTACTGGTATATTGAGCAGTAGTTAACGGCTAGCTGTAGAACACTTATTTAATTTTTCAATTTAAATGCCCAGATAATGCTGGAGGCAGTAGAGATATATAAACAACTTGTTCTTAGCCTCAAGAGGTATTATTATTGCTTGGGATGAGCAATTATTCAAGATAACCCCCAGTGATGTGGCTGTGACAGCAGACACACTAGCACTATTTAGAAGTAGCCTGCCAGATGGTCAGGACCTGCAGTAGTAAAATGAGGACAGTATGAAGGGACCTGGGGCAAAACAGCTTTTCTGTAGCAATCTGGTGGCAACGACATTTAGAAATTTGAAGGACTGGTTCCCAAGGTTTGGGTAAATGACATAAACTGCAAAAATGTATATGAAAATTAGTTAAATATGAACAGAAATTAGACCAAGTTCATGACTCAGTGATTTTCTGGAAAAAAAAAAAAAAACCTTCTTCTGTCATCTGATAGGTTGGCTATTTTTTTTGTTACCATGACCCAAGATAAAAGTTACAGTAAAATTTTATATTTTTCTTTAAAAAGTGAATTGTTTCTTTATAGCCCCGGGCAAAAATGAGTTGGACATTGCTCTTGCCACAGTTTTAGCAGGTCTTTAAATTGCCTGTGTTATAAAAGTATTTTGATCTCTTCACAATCTCTCTGTTTCCTGTAATACACAGTCATCAGGAACATTTATTTTCTTGTCCAACCAGTTTGTCATTGGTGGATGAGTGTACATGGTAGGTGGCATGAACTGGTAATAAATGTTAAAGGAAAGGAAGGCAACATTCTCCATCATTTTTATATAACTCATTTTCAGTGTTACATTAGAGAAGCATGATATAGTAGTTGGAAAAGTTCTTCAAAGGAAAGATCAGAGACCATCCATCCCAGCAAGCATATGCAATTCAGCTGAAGCATATTTCTAATATTTCAATTGTAAGGAATGATCATTTGCTAGAATATAATAGAGAAGCTATCACTGTAATAACACATCACTATTCTTAATCTAGATTTTTAAAGTAAAAATATTGTAATATAATTGAAATACAATAAAATGCACTCATACCAATACCGTGTTATAGATTAGTATGGCTTCATTGTCTTTTTTTTTTTTAGAGTTCCTTCTCAAATTTTACAACCACATGGGATTCTGGTAAAAAGCAAATTCTGATTCAGTTTGTAAGGGGAGGGGCTAAAATTCTTCGTTTCAAACTCTATTGTGATACCAATTCAGACATTCTGTTAATCACGGTTTAAGTAGCAAATAACATAAGTATGCATGTTTTGGTTATCAACAGATAAATGAAATAAAATAAAATATTTTTCAGTGCTAAGAATGGTTAACTTCCAACATAATTTTTACCTGAATGAAAAGGACAAGCGGCTATCACATTTTTATTAGCACAACCTCTATGGAAAACAGTACGGAGATCCCTCAAAGAGCTGAAAGTAGACCTATCGTTCAATCCAGCAATCCCACTACTGGCTATCTGTCCAAAAGAAAAGAAGTCATTGTTTAAAAAAGACAAATGTACTCCTATGTTTATTGCAACACAATTTACAATTGCAAAGTTTGGAATCAACCTAAGTGCTTATCAGATGATAAAGCCCTAAGTTGATAAAGAAAATGTGGTACATATGGATACCACATGAAATACTACTCAGCCATAAAAACAAATGAAATTATGTCTTTCACAGCAACTTGGCTGGAACTGGAAGTCATAATCCTAAGTGAAATATTAATATCTCTGGAATGGAAAAAACAAATACTGCATGTACTCACTTATAAGTGGGAGCTGAACAATAGGTATACGTAGTCACACAGAGTGGTATAAGGGACTTTGGAGACTCAGAAGAGGGGAGGCTAGGAAGAGGGTGAGGGATCAAAAGCTATCTATTGGGTTCAACGTATACTATTCAGGTGACAAGTACACTAAAACCACTGATTTCACCAGCATACAATTCATTCATGTAATGAAAAATTGCTCGTACCCATTAAATCTATTGAAATAAAAAAGAAGACATTCTCCTGAAACACCTTTATCTGATAAGAGACAAGCCCCTCATATGTTTGGACAAAATGTAACCTTTGAACACTTACCTGAAGACATTCTAGTACGCAGTGGTTAGTTAATATTTAACCAACATGACCTTATTCATGTTTATAGGTAAAACATCTTAAGAAATAAAGTAATAGAAAGATGCCAATATAAGTCATAAATAATACCGGCCATCAGGTGAATCTGGGAAGGCGGAAATTTTAACATCACTTTATCCCATGACAAATACAAAATCATAATCATTGACATGTATTACCTAATATAGAAACATCGGAAATTATACTGAGTGAAAAAAGCCAATCTCAAAAGGTTACATACTATATGCCATTTCTATAACATTCTCAAAATGACAAAATTATAGAGATGAATAACAGGTAAGTGGTTGCCAGGGATTAGGAACAGGATGGGAGGGAGTGGAGCAGGAGGGGTGGCTGTGACTATAAGGGGGTAGCAAGGGGGGCCTTTGTGGTGATCAAACAGTTCTGTATCTTGAATATGGGGTGGTTATATGAATGTACACAGATGAAATTGCAAAGAACTTTAGATGCACACAAGTGCATGTAAAAGTGGCAAAATCCAGCAGGATGCAGTGTATCATGCCTGTAATCCCAGCACTTTGGGAGGCCAGAGTGGGAGTGACACCTGAGAGGAGTTCGAAACCAGCCTAGGCAACGTAGAAAGACCCCACCAATACAGAAACTTTAAAAGAAATTAGCCAGGTGTGGTGGTGCACGCCTGTAGCCCTAGCTACTCAGGAGGCTGAGGCAGGAGGATCACTTAAGCCAGGGAGTTTGAGGCTGCAGGGAGCTATGATTGTATCAACTCGCTCCAGCCTTGGTGACAGGGTGAGACCCTGTCTCTTAAAAAAATATATTATCCTTGGGCTTGGATTTAAAGAACTTCAGAAAATTTTATTTTTCTTCTTTCCCCATATGTTTCATCCCATTCATTGCATTTTTTTTCATTTTTTCTCAAATATTTAATACATTGAATGAAAGTGTTTCTATTTTTTAGAGCTTGATGAATAGATAGATATCTATAAGCAGATATACAGAGACACAGGGAAAGTTTCATTAGACTTATTAAATAAACTTTTCAAAGCCTAGATATTATATCAGTCTATCATTTGAAACTAGTGGTCTTGAACCTCTTCCCTGGTATTTATTCTAATAAATTTTTCTATAAGTAACTTTCTTTCTTTTCAATAT